>JABXJD010000022.1:1205000-1277500 GCA_013375575.1 Percina caprodes | reverse complement strand
TCGCCAAAAGTGGTCTTGACTACAGCCCTGGTCTACGCACAACCATAAAAATGGCCTTAAGGCAGTAAAGAACCTCACTTTCTCTGTCATTGAATAGCTTTAGCAACTTGCAATAAAAGCCAGTAACATTAAACATTCAACTCTTAATTTGTGGGAAAATAATTTTAATGTCGCCACAAACTATTTGAATTATAACCGTCAGCTTCAACACTAAAACACGACTGGACCAAACTGCTCTACCACACACTAACAAATGCTGTTGTTTGGGTTTGTTGAAGGAAATAAAAGCTGTATGAACACACTGGCAACCCATAGCTGTGTTGTACTGTTCTGTTGTTGCTGCGGGTTGCACAAAATGCAGCTTGTGTGTTGCTAAGATCAAGTGAATAACGCGTGTGCTTGTGAAAATGAACGCAAATGTGTGTCCAAGAGTACCCAAGTCTGTGCATATGTATGTGTGTGTACAGAGAGAGAGAGAGAGAGAGAGAGAGAGAGAGTTTGTGTGTGTATGTAGGAGGTTGTGTTTCACCAGCAGGTTGTGATGGAATGATAGCACTGTGGCCAGATGGATGGCTTATGTATTGTGCGTGGGAGACTCCTGCTCTCTTCTCACTCACCCTCAAACTAAAAATACATTAAGACTCAGGTATCAAACCTTTCAACACACACAACAGGGTGAAGATTTTTTTGCACAAACCAACAAAGGAATTTAACAAGATTTGTGAATACAGCAACTGTCAATTGCAAGTGTGCTTTGCATAACTCGGTTCACGTCCCAGTCATTGGTGTGGAAAGTGAAAGTTCCTCAAAAGTCAAATCTTCCCTCAGAGCTGCAACATCCAAAAATTGTGCATAAAGATTAGAGAGGGGACGCCATTTTATTTATCTGTATGTATCACAAGCTGCATTGTGCACGGCCACATTATCTCAACCAAGGTCTTCATGTCTAGACAAGGAGATCCTCCAGATTAAGACAAATCTTAGGGTGCATACATTTCCTTTCACATGAGAACCATATACCGTTTCAAACACCTCAAGACACCGCATTCCAGCTTTGTGTCTACTCCAAATGTCAGATTACAAGAATGGATGAGATTCACAGCACTTTAGTTAAGTTTATCATATAACCAGATGGGGAACTGAGTATAGTCATAGTAGTAGTAACGTTTCTGGACATATCGCAATTCAATTCTTCCTCATTTTTGGCATTCCTTCTCACATCCCTGTAAGGTGGATCTTGAACCAGCTCATGTCTTTCTAGTTTTATTATTCCAAAGTATTATACAATGCACTGTTAAGCATGTGTATATTTACTTGTGTGTGTCTCTGTGGGAGTGAGTATGGGTGTGTGTGAGTGCTGGATTTTTGCTCAGTTTGTAATGCATGTTTTACAGCAGGTTAGGGGAATCCATTTACCTTTTTAACCCTTGTGTTGTCTTCCTGTCAAAATTGAAAATCAACACTTTTGTTTTGTTTGGAATTTAAATAAATCAATAAATCTCATTTATAGGAAATTATACCTAATGTTTGAGTTAGAAAAGCAGAAAGTTGGAATCATTTAGACTAAAATTAAAGGAATGTATGTTGATGGATAATCATGGACTGGAATATGTCAACTTTTACTCAATACTATTTAAAAAAACACTTCAATGTTTTTCTCCAAATGCTATAAAATTGTATAAGACGCCCCAAAATTAATAAAAGTAGAGATTTGTAAAATAGAGTTGGGTGGAATCAATCATGTTATTTTGGGTAATTAAAAAGAACATTGATATAGGAAAACGGGTCAATTTGACCCAAGGACAACATGAGAGCAAAAATAACACGGCTCAAGGGTCATCCATCATTGTAATTTTTGTTCCAAATTATTTACTTTTTAAGTCATTGTACCTGCCAGTAAGATGTTAGTTTAAGATAAACCGTAAACAACTGTCTGATGTATCACAGCAGGACATGGGACATCGACAGTTTTGTCTTTAAAATGTGATTCTCCACTAAGTATGGGAATTGATACGATTTTTTTGATACCAATGCCATTACCGATTCAGCCTATCGGTCTGATTCTTTATCAATTCCCTTATTAATTACTGACCAGATGTCTGCACAGTTGTCTGTGCAGAAAACAGTCGGCCCACGCAAGTTTTCAACCACTGTTTTCATTATCTCTGAGTCTGGCTGTAGCCTGAGGGATACCCGTAGCTATAGCAACAGCCTGTCATCATCTAGAATGGATGAAATCAGAGAATATTTGTACGGCATTGGTTTTCATTTAGGTTTTCTTAGTCAAAGAAAATAAATCTGCTAAGCCCACATGCGGTTGTTGCAAGTTTCCAGCAGCATAGACACATGAGTGTGACATCTTTGTTTTGCAATGCGCCACTAAAAAAACGTGTCGGCAGCGATAAAAGGAATTTATAAGCTCGTAGGTATACGATTACAATAGATCGCACAATTTGGAACCGATTCTCAACTGGAAACATTACCATCTATACCAATTCAAATGTACTTACACCAAAATGTAACATACATACATACATACTATACATACATACATACTGTATATACATACAGTGTTAGGTTACTAACTTTGTATGATATTGCTAATAAATAATGTGCCACATAGCACCCTGTAAAACCACCCAGTCACTATTAATTTCCCTAATTAATTAAGTTATATCTCGTTTAATCTGTACTGTCGTCACGGTGATTCCAGGAAGTCATATGAACAAACAATATTCATATAACCCTAAATAAGTCACTCCTGCCCTTTGTACATTAAAATCAAACAATATTTAGTTATCTTCAGACAGAGCCTGGTAGGAGGTTTCCACCATTCCTAGTCTTTGTGCAAAGCTAAGCTAACCGGCTGCTGGCTGTAGCTACATACATACCATACAGACTGTGGTATCAAGCTTATCAACTCTTGGCGAGAAAGCAAATAAGCGTATTTTCAAACTGTCAAACTCTTCCTATGAGAGAGAAAAAAATGAAACTCAAATGACATTGTACAGACAAAATATGTAAGTTAAATAGGAGTATTTGTAGTTCAAATTAAAGCCCTGACACAAAACATATCAAAAAGGTATTTAGAAAAACCTCTAGTGGACCATCTATGGCTTTAATAAACAGGGAAAACCCTGATAAAGTTACTTAGTTCTGACCACTAAAGAAGACCAGATGACACATAGCTGAAGTGAAGTGTAACATTTTAAAAACCGCTGAGGGCTTGCACACCCGGAAGACGCCATCCCGGGTCTTCTTCACTGAAGTGGAGCGAAAAACCAAAAAAAGACTGCAGAGAGGCTCGGCAGTCTCATCAGAGGAGGTGTGGAGCAGAGAGACTGGCTTGTTTTGCAGGAAAAAAAATTGGCCGGGGCCACCGTCCCCAGTGCCTTATAAGGCAGTGTTTCTATCCAGCTAGCACATTGAAGCCAGAACTGCTGCTGCTAGCCAAAGAGCAACTAAACTGCCCTCCAGAGAAGGAGCAGACACTCAGGTTGACTATCAGGATAAAGACAATGTACAAGACACACAGGGGTTATCACCACCTCCTTAGAGGGTTTACTAAAGGAAGAACTTGAGAAGAAACTGAGAATATGGGAATGGAAATAGACAGGAAAAACAAACAAGGGAAAGCAAAACTATATGCAAAACAAGTGCATTATGTTATTAAATGTGTTGGCCTAATGCTGAGCCAGGAGAGGATCACACTGAATGAACAGCAAAGAGACAGCCGGGGACTGTCCCCACAAGACATGATCTGGAAGACATCAGACAATCTCGTAGCTATCCATATCTCATAACGTTCACACTTAAGTGCTGTGTATAGTGCTGTGGCAGTACCAGGTCTGCAGCTGTGTCTCAAGGCTTTGGATTGGAGCTACAGTTAAAATACCTGCAGTGTGTTTAACAAGCCTGAGAGGGGGCTGAGCTGCAAGCTGAGAGAGAAGCAAAGGCAGAGAGAATGAGATAAGGCTGAAAAGTGAACGGGGAAAGTGCAGTCATTCGCAGGGACTTTGAGCCCCATATATAGCTGCTAACTATTTACTCAATGAGGTCATTTCCTTTAGGACGACCAAAAGGCAATTTATTTGACTTGCAATCAAGTGTCCATGTTTTTTCTTTATCTAAAGAAATGTCCTTTCTTTTGCTTGCCCTCAACAATCCCTCCCTGCGCTTGGAGTTGCCAAGTAAATCCAGTACTTCATCAGCAACGGTGTGCTGCCAAATAATGATCACTGCACTTAGCACAAGGAGAAGGTTGCTGAGATGTGAGGTTATATTTTATAGAATGCTGATAGAGGCAATACAGTGATTAACAGTTTATAGGACCACAGTGTATGGTGCCATTAAAGCACCATTCAAGTGATTTTTGCTGAGTCCTCTGAGCACTCTCTGGAAGGTGTGAGTTAAGTGTTGATTACAAATGGCAAGACTGTTTACAGAGGACTCTCTGTTGCCTAATTGTAATGCCAGGGTACAATACTGTATAGCCCAGCTCATAAAAAGGTCAGACTTCTTTACAGGAAGGTCACTGAGTTTACTTGACATATGCTGCAGATCTCTCACTGTCAGCTTTCTGTATCCTCAGGGTAGTCTGCCCTCTGTTCCCTGGCAAGTCCTAAATACATCTGACCAAGTTCAGAAAAATACAAACCTGATTTACCAAGCTGCTTTTACAAAGCTGGTATTTTGGGGACTATAATAGTCAACAAAGCAGCATCTTCTGATGTTTTTTTTTTTGGCTGTTATAACACAATAGCAGGGGATGTGTGATTCATCGTTTACTGAATATACGCCTGTGAGCAATTATTAAGGCACTTCGATGATCCATGTTTTTATTCAACCTAAAAAAAGGACATTTCTGAGCGTGTCTGTGTGTGTGTGTGTGTGTACGAGTGTGTTGGAATCCCACCGTGAGCAGCAAAACTTCTTGATCCCTGCGACCGCTCAAAGGCTGCTAAAAATGGAAAACTGCAGCCTGTTCTCTCCTACACATGCTTCCCACTCAACTTTTGTCTCAAACACTCAACACCTCTATCTCGCACGCTTGCCTGCAGGAAGTAGACACCACCAGTGTTCAAGCAAGTATTCTGCAAAATGTTTTAAGGGAATAGGGCGGGAATAGACCAGGAGTGTCTCAAGTAGTGTGGAGGGGGAACAGGGGAGGGCATGTACATGGGGCCCCAAGCTAGATGGGGCCCATTGTAAGGGGCAAGGTGATGCTTTTTAAGATAGACCCAACAGTGTTTGTCCTCTGTCAGATCCAGTTAGGGGGCCCAGAAATCCAAACATCACCACTAAAACGGATGTAACTTTACAGCTAAAGTAGATCCTGTGACACAGTGCTGGCTCTGAATTACAGTTAGAGGATCGAGAATAATGTTTTCAGGTCCAGACATTGACCAAACGTTTGTGACTCCAGGTTTCTTCGGTCCGAGCATTCAAGGCACTTTCCCTCAAGTTCCGATTTGTTAGTTCCTGTGGACCATAACCAACACCAGAATTTATTTTGGGGGAAACAGAAGACACTCTTTCCTATTTTAGCCTAATGTCATGATATAAACTGGTATAATGGGAGTATTTTTCCACTGCCTTGTGTAACTTTAGGTCATCACAAAACTTGCCAAAAGCATCTCTCAAGTGGTACACCAGACTACTTCTTCATCAGACCCAGTTAGTATTACAATATAAGTCTCAGTATGATTCACATGCTGTGTGTAAATGGTAATCGATTTGCACTCCTGTAATACACAACTTTAATGTAACATTTAGAGATGGAATTTAAGGACAATTTACTGAGTTGGAGAGTTCAGGGCATGCAGTTTAGGGCTGCACGATTCGAGGAAAATATGCAATATGCAATAAAGTTGTACATCGCGATAATATTGCGATAAATACATTTAAAGTGCACTCAGTTGTCTGAGCAGTTGTTCTGCTGCTTTTAGTATTCTGCTTGGTTCTATAAATCACTTGTTGAATTTAAAACAAAAAAAGGAAATCATTTCTAACATTCTTCTATCGAACAAATGGAACATTGAATTGACTATAAAAAAGGAAGCAGCACTTAAAAAAAAAAAAGACAGTTACACTTTAATGTTTTCTGCTGATATGTTCTTTCAACTAATAAAACAATCCCTGAGCGTCTATTGCGATATGTTGCAGCCTTTTGCAAAGTGTCTATTGCAGTTGATATTGCGATGGCGATAAAAAAAACAATACGATATATTGTGCATAATTAATCCCAATCGTATCGAAATCGCAACATAACTGCAATTTCCAAATCCCAGGGGGGCGCAATATTTGTTGTGTGTCAAACCATTCTGAGTTAAGTATTGTGGTGCTGCAGAGATGTCCCGGCCTACAAATTGTATCCTACAGATTAAAAGAAAAAAAATATTTTTTTGGTACAGATTCTCGCAAAACATCACACTATAATCATTTTAATGTCATTCAACGTTACTAATTTTCAATGAAAATGACAATAATGACACAAAAATGACCATTCCCTCCAATATCGTGAATCATATCGCAATATATGTCAAAATAATCGCAATTCGATATTTTCCTCTATTATCTCTTTTTCCCTATTATCAATGTCTCATGCAGAAGATATCAAGTCTTGTAGTTTTGTTACTTTGGATTATTATTAAACAGTTCATATTTAGCTGGGAATCAAGCTGTAGCCTAATTGTGCCATACTGGTTTCCTGAAGACCCTCTGATCAGATTCATGAGTTTTGTCTAATCACATATCAGTGCAGCAAGTCCAGAATAGGTGTGTAGATCTCGTGGGTAGTAGGACAATTCTGGTTATCCAGGAAGGAGTTTTAGCCGGAAATATTAGTCTCCATAAACACACCAAGTGGGACATTCTCAACTAGTTAATCCTAATCTGTAGACACGCTTCACAGCGCCCATAACTGCACTGTCTGCACTCAGTCTCAACTATTAATCAGGCCTATCTACATTATATCCACCATGAGACACTTATTTTAGCAACTTTTTCGAAAAAAGAAAAAATGGGTATTATGGTAAGGTATGCTACTTGATTTCAGGACAGAATGGAAACTGTAGCTACAGTTTCATAACCGGTGGAGATGAGAGAGAAAAAATAGTCCTATGCAGCATTACAGTCTGCCTAATGTAAAAACAATGCTAACAGTAGCAGGTTGCAATTTGAGAACGAAAAGAAGAAAAATGAAGATTATATAAATACGTAAAAACGTTAACCAAGTGTGTTCCTAACGTACGTGTTTAGCGTTTCAGGTATTAGACAACATGGCATCATTAATAATCTGAGGTGTATACCACTTGACTTACCAGCAAACTTTCCAGGTTTATGGCAGATCTGGGTTCTCTGATCATGTCCTCCAGCTTTTTCAGCCGGGTTTCCATCCTCCTCTCTGCGCCGAGCGACATGGCTGCAGTGTCGGTCGTTAAAAGTTGAGTAAAATATGAAGAGCTTTTCCAAACTGTTTTAAGTTTACATGCGAAACCTCTTTGTTCCTGGCTAATGGCCGTGGGCCTAGCGGAGCAGCCTTGGGCTCTCAGCCCACCCAAATAGCTTCCAACAGGACTAGTGTGCACAATGAAGAGAAAATATTCCCAGAGCAGAGACTCCCCGTGTCCCAAAACTTGCCAAGTGAGCGGGCCTTCAGTTTGCTAGCTGTTTAGGGTTTCAGCTAATAAAGCTAACGTTACACTTAAATTATCCCTTCCCGTTAAGTGAAAGATGCATTTTCTAACTCGGCGATAAAGTTTGAATGTGGAGATACCAGCAACAGGCAGCAGGGCGTTTTCTCTCCTCCCCTTCCTTTTGGTTTTGGCCGCTTGGAAATGCTTTGGACTCGGTCTTTAGAGACAATTCCGCTTCGTCTCACCCCATTCAATAATGTTTGAAGCCCGGTAGTGTTGTAGTTTATCCTCGGTGCTGCCACAAGTCATCTGAAGGGGCGATAATGTCTGTTCTCCCGCGCTGAATTTTTAATAAGCAGACACTCTCTTCCTGGATTTCTTCTCGCATTTTCGCGAGTGTCCTCCTTGTCTTGTCCTTGTTATGGGCTTAGTTTAAAAAAAAAAAAAAAATTAAAAAAGAAAGAAGTTTTAACAGTAGAGAAAAGTCCTTCAGCGGCTGGATTTTTCGCTGTACCCTCACCTCTACACACCAACACACACTGACTGAGTCTCGAGTCTCTCCTCCCCCTGACATCAACATACGGAGAACTCATTTACCCATAATTCACCTGTCCTGTCCTACTGCTCCTCTACCTTTGTATCTGTCATTAACGTGTTCATACCACATTTAAGTTATTTTAAAACGAATAATTCGCCGGTAAATAAATACGGACATATATTATAGTATCTTAAATAGAACTTGATGACAGACAAACAGACACTTCTCTAAATTGGCTGTTACTCCTACAACATTCCTACATTTATTCAAAATAAAGTTAATTTCAGTATATTAAGTGTTTGGAGATCCAGGTTCTTTAAGTTTCAGATCACTACCAAAATGTAAGTAGTTATTCCAGGCCCAAGCTCAACCTGTCCACCGTATTTCATGAAAATCCATCATCGGATGTCTGCAATATCTGCCTACATATAACCTGCTCCTTGTGGTTGATACTGTGGTTATTATTATGAAATCAACCATTAAGGATCATATGCACCCTTAAGGGGTCTCGGACAAAGTAAGGAATTGTTGATGTTATTTAGACGACAATTTAAATAAATATTATCTCAGCATACAGAAAGTATGAAACTGATATATTTAGTCGATTTCAATAAATAAATAAATAAGAAAGTGTGGGAGTTTGGGGTGTTGTCAGAAAATGTGATGTAATCTGTTTTCACACAACAGAGGGAGCAGTTGGACCACATATGCATCCCTTCACCTTCCTCCACCTTAATGGTCATAAAGCTCTATTAAAATGAATTGTGGCATTTTTACAGAAATAATTGTTTTGCTGCTGTCCCTTTCATTGATGCAGTACAACAGTCATTCTAATGTACATGCAGCAATTTACAAGCTCTGTTTAATACACAGATTGTGTGAACTTGCTCTTTCCTGGGAAAATCCTGAATCACCAACAGGAAGTGATGCATTTAAGATTTTCTTCACTTGGAACCATTGGTTAATTTGCATGACTATGTGAACAGACACAGTCCTGGAACAGACAAACACACGAGCACCACCTACAGAAAAACAAACTTTAATAACAGAAAATCCAAGGAAAGCCCCTCATTCATAGCTGTTTGTTTGACAGGTGATATCTCATCTGGATAACACAGTGATTAACTTTGTGAGACACAAGTTAAAAAAAACTGCAGTTTGTTTGCAGATGTTTTCATAGTCAGTATCACCATCAGTAGGATAGATACAGCAGCATAATAGACAACCACCATATTGAACTCATATTACCTCTTGGTTATTTAAAGGGACAGCTGTGTGTATATCATAAAAATTTCACCTCACAGAACATGGGAGTTGCTGGTCTAACACTGCCTCAATCTGTTAGTTAGTTTGTGTTATTGTCTGACTTTGGTGAATCCAAACTGACTGTTTGCATTAAAAATAGATGACAATAAGATGTCTATGTCAGAGATAAAAACACAATCACTCATTACTTCTGAGTGGGGTTGTCTCAGTGAATCTTTTCACTGGTGATGCTACTGAGAAAGTGTTAAATATCGCTCGATCATGCAAATTTGATTGTGGTAAGCCAAAATCGTGATTGTGATTAAAATTCGATTAATTGTGCAGCACTAGTGGTAGCCATCAAAATAATAATTATACACTACATACTACCTTAATGATAATAGAGAACATGATTGATCACAAGAGGCTAGACTAATGTTTGACATCACGTCACAGCACAAAGTAAATTAAATTATTTAATTGTGCCCATACACAGCCTTTCCATAGCAATCAGAGGTGAGAGAAGGAAACAAACAACCCCTGCTGACTGCTTGTGTCTGAGAAAACTCACATTATTTTCACACAGGCAAATGATCTTTGTCCCAATATTTGTTTATTTGCTAGATCAGTCAGTTTAAATTTGAACAGATTTAAGTGTGTGGATTCAAATAGCTCAATTCCCAATTATTATGCACTGATGATGTTGCTCTACACTTGTCTAGCAAAGCATACTGTGTATCTGAATGTTTTATAGCCCATTTTCACAGCAGACATTTTGACTTGTCACAGCAGGAAAATAACAGGTGTTCCTAATAACACTAACAAGGGCTGTTATATATATTATAAGTGTCTGAGTAAGCCATGGCATGGTGTGACAGTGAGCCAGCATGCACAATATTAGGAGCCTGAAACTGTAGCACCTAAATGGAATTCACCCATCATTTACACTCACCTAAAGGATTATTAGGAACACCTGTGCAATTTCTCATTAATGCAATTATCTAATCAACCAATCACATGGCAGTTGCTTCAATGTATTTAGGGGTGTGGTCCTGGTCAAGACAATCTCCTGAACTCCAAACTGAATGTCAGAATGGGAGAGAGAAGGTGATTTAAGCAATTTTGAGCGTGGCATGGTTGTTGGTGCCAGACGGGCTGGTCTGAGTATTTCACAATCTGCTCAGTTACTGGGATTTTCACGCACAACCATTTCTAGGGTTTACTAAGAATGGTGTGAAAAGGGTAAAACATCCAGTATGCGGCAGTCCTGAGGGCAAAAATGCCTTGTTGATGCCAGAGGTTAGAGGAGAATGGGCCGACTGAGTCAAGCTGATAGAAGAGCAACTTTGACTGAAATAACCACTCGTTACTACCGAGGTATGTAGCAAAGCATTTATGAAGCCACAACACGCACAACCTTGAGGCGGATGGGCTACAACAGCAGAAGACCCCACCGGGTACCACCCATCTCCACTACAAATAGGAAAACGAGGCTACAATTTGCAAGAGCTCACCAAAATTGGACAGTTGAAGACTGGAAAAATGTTGCCTGGTCTGATGAGTCTCAATTTCTGTTGAGACATTCAGATGGTAGAGTCAGAATTTGGCGTAAACAGAATGAGAACATGGATCCATCATGCCTTGCTACCACTGTGCAGGCTGGTGGTGGTGGTGTAATGGTGTGGGGGATTTTTCTTGGCACACTTTAGGCCCCTTAGTGCCAATTGGGCATCGTTTAAATGCCACGGCCTACCTGAGCATTGTTTCTGACCATGTCCATCCCTTTATGGCCACCATGTACCCATCCTCTGATGGCTACTTCCAGCAGGATAATGCACCATGTCACAAAGCTCAAATCATTTCAAATTGGTTTCTTGAACACGACAATGAGTTCACCGTACTAAAATGGCCCCCACAGTCACCAGATCTCAACCCAATAGAGCATCTTTGGGATGTGGTGGAACGGGAGCTTCGTGCCCTGGATGTGCATCCCACAAATCTCCATCAACTGCAAGATGCTATCCTATCAATATGGGCCAACATTTCTAAAGAATGCTTTCAGCACCTTGTTGAATCAATGCCACGTAGAATTAAGGCAGTTCTGAAGGTGAAAGGGTGTATTAGTATGGTGTTCCTAATAATCCTATAGGTGAGTGTATGTTATCATTCACATCTGTCCTACTGTCACATGTCAAAATGCCTTCCGTGAAAAAGGCCTATTGACGTATTAGGTATATTCATTGTGCCTTATTTTGAACTGATGAAAATGTAGAACCAATCAGTGAATAATTCAGTATTGACAAACAACTATTATGAATTATAATAGCAATGTATCATTAGTTACTTTTTATTAAACTTAACATAGCTACAAGTAGATGTTCATGATGATGATGATGATGATGATGATGATGATAATTTATTTTCCTAAATTGCATTATTTGTTCTGTGAAAACACCCCAGTAAATGATTAAAATAAGTCCGGACTTTATATTATTTTGTCTGATATATACAGTAAGTCTGATAGACTGTCTGAAGTCAGGAACTTCTGAACCGTGACAGCTCAGCTGAGCCAAATATTGGCGCTCATATCCCGCAGAGTCCCATCAGAGAAGACGTGGGGGAACCTCCTACCCTAACTGAGGTCCACAATGCCGTAAGGAATCTCAGGAACAACAAGGCCACTGGTATTGATGGGATCCCCGCAGAGATCTTAAAGGAAGGAGGACCAAGGCTCTGGCACCACATCCACCATCTACTCGTCAAGATCCTGTGAAAGGGAAGAGCTCCCCTCAGAGCTCCGGGATGCCCAGATTGTTATCATAATCAAGAAGGCTGACAAGGCTGGATGTGGAGACTACAGGGGCATCTCGCTCTTGTCAACAACAGGCAAAGTCCTTGCTCGTGTCCTTGCCAACCGCCTGCTACCACTATCTGAGGAGGTACTCTAGGTACTAGAGGACTAGCTTCTGTCCATCCAGGGGAACTATTGACATGATCTTTTCTGCTCGCCAACTACAAAACAAGTGTTGGAAACAAGGACTGCCTCTGTACTTGGCCTTCATAGACTTGACAAAGGCCTTTGACACTGGATTGTCAGACACTGTGGAACATACTATCAAGGTATGGATGTCATGACAAATACATCTGTGTACTGAGGTTACTGCATGACGGCATGTCAGCCACAGTGCTCAGCAACAGTGGCTCTGAACCTGGGCCATTTACTGTAGAAACTGGGGTAAAACAGGGATGTACCATTGCAACCACCCTATTAGCCATCTTAATTGAAGCCATACGCCACCTCACTGGCCAAGAGTTGCCACAGAGGATCCCAATACTTTACAGGACTGACAGCAGGCTCAAGCGAAGAGCAAACATACCAACATCAGGGAGCTGCAATACGCCAATGATAACATCAATGCAGCACACTACCCTGAAGACGTCCAGGGCATCTTAAATGCCTTTTCCAAGGCACACAGAGCCCTGGGGTTGGCCTTGAACATCAAGAAAACCCAGGTTCTGTATCAACCACCACCCAAACAGCCATCACTCCAGCCCATCATCAAAGTGGGTAACACCACTCTGTAAAGCGTGGACCACTTCCCCTATCTTGGAAGCCTTCTCTCTTCCAAAGCCGATATAGACTCTGAGGTTAACCATCGCCTGAGCTGTGTCAGTGGAGCCTATGCTAAACTCAGGACAAGAGTCTTTGATGACGAGATCTGACAGCTCAAACCAAGCTCCTGGTTTACAGAGCTGTGATTCTCCCAACCCTGCTGTATGGAGCGGAGTCCTACAGCAGACACCTGAGAGCCCTGGAACTATTCCATCAAAGAACCTTAAAAATATCTTGACGATCAACTGGGAAGACAGACGTATAAACTCCAGCATTCTGGAGGGAACAAATATGCACAGTATCACTACCCCCGAGCCCCTGGTGGGCCAAAGAAACGCTTCAAGGACAATATCAAGACCAGCCTGAAAAAGTTTAACATCACGTCCGGCGACTGGGAGGATCTTGCGTTGAACAGGGACTACTGGAGAAAAGCAGAGGCAAAGCGGCAACACCACAAGGACAAACAGAGAAAGGCTCCACCACCACACACCACCTCAATCTTCCAATGCCCACATTGCAGCAGAATCTGTGGATCACGGATTGGCCTTTACAGCCACCTGAGGATCCACAAATAAGAAGACCAGACAGAGAGGACAGTCATACTCGTCTTGAGTGTCCACCATAGAAGAAGATAAGTCTGATATGTTGTTTTTTAACAATAGCTTATATTGTAATGTTGTCAATAAATTATTCCTCTTAGCAGTATTATGCAGTGCAATTATCTTTAACAAATCTTCAAAATTGTTTTTGTTAAGATGTTAAATGAACTTAAAAAAAATTCTCATAAAAGCTCCCCCCCCCCACACAGCTATTGTGTTGGATGCATTTGATTGTTTGTTCATTAAATTGTGTCAACTTCTTGTTTATATCTTCCCTTACAATGAAATCAACCCTTTCCCATTACTTTCCTATGGGAGCCATAAGATGGAGCTAGAGACCATTGAATCCACATTTCTCATCTGCAATGCTCTGACCTAAAAGCCTATCCCTCCAACTTTACACGATAACCAATTAGCATTTGTTAAAAAGGGTTTGTTGTTTCATTGACAGTAGGTTAATTTCTGAAATAATGTCTAATTGTTGCTATATCATTCGCCCCAGTTGATAAAATTAAATTATTTTAAATATGTTGTGACCTTTTATCAGTTCCATTTATAATTCATTACTAACTAGAATCTGGGGGGCTTATTATCACTAACAACAATTAGTGAGCTCATTATTTAGTGCTATTTTTATTTTCAATCCACTCCATCTTAGTCATCAATATTTCAATGGCATTACCAAAGCCTAAAGTTATGAATGATTCAATATTCTAAAATGGGGTTAAACACATACTCACTTGTGCATTCATTATTAATAACAACAGTTTAGAGCATTTGTAGCCCATTGCCATTGAGTGTCTAAAACAGAGTCAAATACTAGGCCTAAAGGGCAATTCCGTAGATTCTGACTAATTCAATGTTTTCATATCTTTCTTTTTATGATGCTGTTTTTCTTACATGAACAAGACTCCTGTTAACTGTGGTGTTTTTTTGTTTTTTTTATACTTTTCACATTTCCTTCTTTTCATCAAAGTCAGTTTTTTGTTCCCACAGCCTTCAGCACACTTAATTAACAAAAATCAAGTAATCACTGCCGTACTCCAATCCACTTAGCACTTGCTGCACTTTAATACTTATATTTATTTATTGCATTTGTATACCACTGAATGCCCTTTGTCTTGTGTTTTTATGTTGTTGTTTTTGAAAACGCTTTAAAAAAATGTGTTTTATGTTGGAATGTATCATCTGAATGCCACGACTAATTTTGTTGCATTCCTATGCAAGCAAAATAAAGGCTTTCTGATTTCTTATCAGTGTTTATACATATATATTAGGTTTTACAGTTTTCCACTGATTCTAGGCGGTTCTCTGCCATGCTGTTATTATTTGATGAAGTGACTCATCAAGGCCAAATCTTCCAAAAACCAATGCTTAACAATAGCTGGTAGTTTTTACAGTTTGATGTGATCTTACTGTACAAAGCTAATCCCTTTTGTGTGCAGGTTTCTTGTACTGAACATGCACATTGAATAAGCAGATATGACCCATCTGAAACAGAGTTGTGTGTGCCTCTTATTTATTTGTCTTCATGAGCAATTCACTGGATAAAACAAATACTGTTACAACACAAAAAAATATTATTTTCCAAAGCAATTTTGGCCACATGTTATGCACATGTTACAACGTCATAATAAAAAGACAGAAGATCATCTCCTCAAATCACTGTTTTCTCCATTTTAATAATTAAAAAGAGCGGTTCACTGTTCCCCAGGCATTTTCATTGGAATAGAATGCTCAGGTCAAACCTCTTTCATTTTTTAAAATTATTTTCAAATGCAAAACTTGTCAACAATAAATAATACTATAAAATGTACACAAAAAGATTGACAGTCCACCACAAGTTAAAACGTTGAACAGATTGGATGTTTAGGAACAAGGAAGTTGGGAAGAGGGTTTCTTCTTAGCAAAAATGTGACGGTCCATACAAGTTACAGAAAAAGCTGATCATCTATACATTGACACTAGCTAGATAACAAAGTTGTTGTTTCTGGTATATTTCATTTTGTACAAAGAAGGGAGATTCTTCTTTACAAGCGAGCATCATTGTCTTAACTGTAGAGATTATACAAGCAAGAGTTAAGGCAACTTCTCTGTTGTTTTTGAAAAGTAACATGAAGTCATGTCATGTTTTCTTTTGTCTGTGGACCACTCGTCTATAATAGGGTTGGAGTTTGTCATTGCATAATTCAGGCTGTTGACCAGGCCTGTAGTCCATCATCAAAAAAGGAGTGCTGGAGATTTGTCACGAGTCTGTTTGCCATCACAAAGACTGATTCAGTGGTCCAGGATTTCCATGTGAGAGTTAGGCTCTCATATCTTCAATATCTGTCTCAGACATGGACAGCATACCGTTTGCAATGCCAACACAACATGGTGCAGATTAGGGTCAGACATAACATGCACGTTGGTTCGTCTGTGTGTGTCTAGTGTGTAACAAGAGAATCAAGAGAAAAATTACAAAAGATTTTGATTAGTTCCTCATCAAAAATCAAGCCCCCTTCAAAACCTTTTAAATTAATATGAAATTTCTGGTATAGATAATGACTTGCTTAGAGAAATTCTGGGAGATCAGCCAGTAGGATTACAGTTGTACATTTGGCTGGTGATTGAAAAAGAAGAAGGGTCAGGAATAGATCACCATTAGAATTGAGCGTCCATTTGTCCTTTGGGGAGCATATTAAAAGGAAGAATCAACATTTTAGGAAATTCACTTATGAAGCTACAGATGGCAGCTGGTTAGCTTAGCTTAGCATAAAGACTGGAAAACTGCAAGATATAATGTGTTAAGTAGTAAGCTTTAAAGGAGCTGGTAGGCAGATGTTTTTAAACTTTGGACACAGCTAGACAAGCTTTACCTCTGTTTCCAGTCTTCATGCTAAGCTAAGCTAAGCGACAGTTGGCAGAGGGGTAAAGATCCTTTCATTTAACTCAAAATCTTGAAATCTGGTCATTAATTTTAGACACTGTATGTCAAGTAAAATGTAGATATTTTGTCCTGGGGGTGGCGCTAGAGGACAGCTCATGCAGAATCTAAATTTGAAAGGGTTCATCCTCTGATGAACATCAACATCAACGTCAGTACATTTTATGGCAATCTGCCCGCATAGCCATTATTCATCTCCACACTGCTAGAATGATCAGTCTACAATGTCATATAACAACAACACTGACTGACATCTTTCTTTTCCTTCAAAAGGTCGGTCTTTCTTCCCTGAAAATGCTAGCAGCCTGTCAGCCTTAGTGCAGCGTATGCTAAAGCGTTAGCTTGTAGCAGTTAACAAAAGAGCTAACCAGGACAATTAAAAAAAAAAGAAAAATAAAGAAACGTTGTTCTCCTCACCTAACAGTTGAGTTGACCAACAGAATAGCCTTTCACCTTCTTTTTAACTGTATGATGCAGGCCCACACACTAACAAACTGTAACCTGCTTCAAAGGACAGGGTTGTATCGGTGGCTCAGATTTGTACAGGGTTGTAGCTACCATTGAGGATACTAAAGCCATGTCCTCAGTATGATTTTGCAACCTGGGGGGACTTAACATTATAAAAACCTACAAACAGCGAGTATTTTCTAAGTTTGATGGAATTTACAGAAAGTATAATTGAACAGAATGAAATACTAAATTTGTGGTTTTGAGGGCTCATGACTTCTAAAATCCTGGCCCTGTCTTTGTATGACTCCCATATTACGGAAACTACAGTGTCCCATTTCTTGGTTACATCATCACTGGTTTCTATGTTTTTCACTTATAGGAGTAGGGGTGCAATTGCTCAATATCTATTCTTCAGACATCATCTTTAATTTCAGAAATGAGGTGCTTACGGGTATTTGTGAAATAATTACAGAAACAAATATCTCTACCAATGGACAATTCAGCAGAAGGTAGACAAGACATAAACAGGCAGCTTAAAAAGAGCATTTTCACTGCCTCTGCTTGCAGAGAAATTAAGTGGGTGCAAGGAATTGCTTAAAGTGACACCAAAGCTGGGCCCTGGCTAGCAGAAAGCTAAGCCTAAATGCCTAAACTAACAGGCAACAGATAGAGTTGCACACTGATTACTCTGAGTCAACACTCTGTAATCTCAACTGGGCTCTCTGCACCTGCCTCACACAAACACGTACACACAGTTATATTTACTATGTGCATTGTGTTTATGACATGAGTATGAGTACTGTAGGTATGCTTGTGACATGTGAATATGTGTATGTGTACACAGAACACAGAATGAATCACACGTTGTCTCACCATGACAGCAATAAAACAAAGGCTACAGGAAAAACAATTATAGATAGGATGGGGATGCAAAGCAATGCACATGATTACACATGATTAAGGATCAGGTAATATTGTTTTTGAAATCCACTTGTGTTCTTCGTTGTCTTTTTTTAAATTTTTTTTTAAATAAGTGCTTGTATTTTGGCAACTATAAATTATCTGGTCAAATCTTCAGTTTGAAACCCTGATTCCACTGAAAACTAGGTGACATGTTTTGTTCCAATACACCAGAAGCCTTTGACATATGATAACACCTTGTCTCGCACTGGTACAATGTACCTCCTCCATAGGAGTGTAAACTAAATGCTGGCTCAGAGGCTTAAGCTGTAGTGGAACTGTAACAGATCAAACTGGATGGGTGACAGCTGTGTTGCATTCACTGAAATTGCCCAAAAAAGCTGTACATATAGCATGCCACTTAATCAAGGACAATGTTGGCTTTAAATTTGGCTTAAAAAACTAATAATTATTGGCAAAAGAAAGTTGGCAGGACTGGTGGACAAGCAAGAGGCAATGTTTTATATATTTCTCAAATTATTTCCAAAATGAATTTGTCTTTAGTGTTAATTGTAGAAAAACTGTAGTGTAAAGTTCCCTCCAGGTCCCAAAATGATTATTTATGAAGGAGCTGGCTTCCCTCTGCCCTCTCTAAATGCAGTGCAGTCAGTTTCAAACTAGCCCATTACAGGAACATCACTGGTAATGTATTATAGAAAAGATTGAGTACTAGCCTGCGGTAGCAAGGACCCACTGCAGATTGGCAGAGTTTCTACATTGCCATGCCATCCCAGTTGTTTTGGAGGTGCAGTAAGCCTTGAAATCTTCTTTAACAGCAGTGAACCGATTACTGTTACTAGTATGGCTTACTGTTCAAGAACACAGACAGCATTCCAAAGGGTGTGAACATGTCAATAGTATGAATGATTATCATGAAAGCTCTGTCTCATTCTTGTGTAACAACTTAAATTTTAATATTTCAATGATTCCACCAACACACTATTACGTGCTGGTGAATTTTAATATTGTATTCTCCCGTTTGCTGATTAAGTAGGAATAATTGGTGATTTTATGTCCAAGGACAGTTTTCCAGCCTCTGATTGAAAAATCTCTTTAATTTGCCCTTTAGCTATATTGCATTAACTGTATTCATGCTTGTTATGCTTCTTTTTAGCTGAATCAGAATCATCCAGATCATTTTGTGGCAGGTTGGCAAGTACATTTTTGCTGGTTAGCTAGAGCAGACTTTCGGCTATTTTTTGTCAGCTCTGTGGCTCTACGATCTAAACTTGGAAAGATGGGGTGACCTCTAGCTCACCCAGTAAGCGCATGCGCCCTCATATAGTCTGAGGTCTTTGCAGCGGCCAGGGTTCAAATCTGACCTGCAGCCCTTGTGTGTCATCCCCCATCTCTCTCCCACTTTTCCTGTCTATCCACTGTCACTCTGGAATAAGGGAATAAGCCCCCAAAAAATTAATATTTAAACTTCGAGAGATCAGTTCATACCTTAGTGACAAGTTGAGTGAGGAAAAATGATCACTTACTAGAGTAGAGATTTTTGTACCTGTGGTGTGTTACCAGGTTGGAGCATTTCATTGGTGGATGGAAATCTGTCTTTGGGGATCCTTTACCTATCACTCTGGTGCATTCCATAGCAACAGACAATATGGAGAGCACTTGCTTTGATTGGGGAGGGTGGAAGGGGCAGTGTGGGCTGAGAGTCTCTAAGTGAGGAGACAAGCAGCTGGGTATTGTCCTGCTGTTGCTGGGATATACTGTCTGCAGTTCAAAGGTCAAACAATCCTGCTGGCCACAACATCAAGTCCATACAAGTTCAGTCCATCAGAGGGTCTGTCACATGGACAAAAGGAGTCCCGTCTGCTCTACTATGATACACATCAACATGTTCGGTTGGACTCTCATCAGTCGTTGAAGGCGATTTGTGGTGCTGGTAGACTAGACGATGAATGAGGACAAGAAAAATGTGCATGTGTGTGTGTGCGGTGGTGTAGTTGGGAGGGGTTGGATTTGGAGGTATGGGGTGGACAAGTGAGATTCGTTGATGGCACTGTGGTCCTCAGAGCGTCCATCTGTGAAACAGAGTGGGAGGAGAATTAGACTGAGTCATACCACACCCCCTCCAAGGATGTTTGTTTTCGAATCATTGCATGAATCCAAGAAGGCAACCCCAACTCTCATTTCAAGGTGGGAGAATAAGGAATGTTCAGTTCAGAGCCACAGGGCTCATACAAGAACCATTCAAGAACAGTTTTGCTTTTAAAACCACTACGAATCAAATTGAAAAAAAAAAAAATGCAGATTTTTAGCAGTGCTTCCTAATTTTGGGTTTGTTCTCTTTGGTACATGCAATCAGTATCAGCTTGAGGACACTTTTGGGCAAATAAAGAATTTAATATTCAGCACTGCTTCTCTGGTGGTATACATTTTACATAATGTTTAGATAATTCATAATGAATGCCTTGTAATATTGCAGATAAGTAAGAAAGATGAAATACAGCAAACATGTTTTGCGCCCTTATATATAATCAAAAATTTTGTAGCTTTAGGTATCTGAAGATTATTGTACATTTTCTCTCAGCAGCTGGTTTCCGTTTAGCAGTACTAATGGTGCATGGGGCTTGATTTCCATCTTTTGTCGTTATTAATTACTCTCTTTAGAGCACTCGCCTCATGTAACCACAACTTGAATTGGTCTTCAATTGCTCTTGATTACACTTTCATTTAATTAACAACTCGAGGAGTGCATCATTAAATTTGGTATTAAAGTGTTGAATAAATCCTTCGACATGATAGACTTCACATTTCCATTCTGAAGCTCATAGAGGTGTAATCTGCCAGTCAAAGTAAAGCAACAAGTAATCGTTCTGTAAAATGAGAGCAATGTGCCCGTTCATAAGGAAATATATGTGTGTGAAAAATTGGAAATTGAATGTGTTGGCTAAACACATGCTCTATTAGGAAATGCATTAAAAATCAAAACAACAAAAAATGCACATGCATGATGTCTAGGATGTTGTCAATTATTATAATATGTATAATGTATGTTATTTTAACGTAATTTACAAGCAAGCTTGCTATCATGTTTCCTCCTGGTTCACTATACCTTTTAGAGGGTTAGAGTCAGTCTGTGCGAGTGTTGCTCCAAGTGACATTCAAATCACATCACCTGCACACCGTCTGTCACAGTGGAGTTATGACACTTTTGAACATGCACTTACATTCACTGACATTCTTTTTTGTTAATAATTCCATTGCTTGTTTACTGTCTGTATGAGGGCACATGGTGTCTACCCTTGAATTAAGCATCACATAGTGAAATTCTGATGATGGAGTTCAACCTTATTGTTTGCTCCACTGGACAAAACAATAAATAACTCTCTTGTCGGAATTTCCCCAATTTTAATATGATAACACTAAATATGAATAGTAAACAACTCATTAAAGAAAATTTTAGAAGTACAGGAGATAATTTCAAATGGTTTAAAGATACATGCTAGGTAGTAAGAGATATTTGAAACATCAAAAGAGACTGATTATTTGCTGGGTACCCCACTGTGAATTACAAAATGTCAATGAACAAAGAAGTCTGCGCAACTGCATAAAAGTATTTTTGGGAGCACACTGGGGTAAACCCACCTCATTTGTTTTGATTGCGGATTCGCAGACACCTCCTCTTCAGCGGCGGCTCCAGCTCAGGACTCCCGTCTGCTGATAAAGGGGCACTGATGGAGCAGGACAGGATGGCTGTCTTGTCAGCGCCAGGCTTTGGCACAGGCTGGATGACCACACAGCCTCCGGTAGACAGCAGTGGCAGGGCATAGGCGTGCTCACCCTCCTCCATGTTGGAGTCAGGATCTGGCTTACCCTCCACTGTGTCCGCCATCTCGTCTTGCACTGAGCCCCGCTTCCCTGGCTCCCAATCTCCAACTGAGCAATTGTTCTCTTTCAGTGCCTCATGCTCCAGCTCACCGTTGGCTGTCTGCTCCTCTGCCTCTCCTTCTCCTGCAACACTGTCTCCTCTTCGATCAGGGTAAGACTCAAAGGCAGGAGTGAGAAGGGAATGCCATCCCGTACCATTGACTATAACGTTACATGGGGCAGCAGGGCTAGTTTGGAGATGGGGCAGGGGTTGGGTCTGTCCTGTGCTGGGCAAGGGTGGTGGGGTATGGTTAGAGTTACAGGGATTTAGCTGGCTCACTGGAAGATCCTCATGGCAAGAAGAGTTGCTGTTGCTGGAGGGTGGGCCTGATGATTCCAGTGTGTTTGGATGTGTGACCCCTTCCAGCTTCGTAGCACTGAGAAGGTCCTGTGAGAGGGCCCCTTTCCCCCCATTACGACTGCCCTTCCCTTCCCAAAAAAGCCCAGCAGCTGGTGGAGATCTTGATTCAGCGTCTGCCTCTATTTTGACCTGGACCCCAGGTAGCATCCTTTGAATTACCTGCTGTTGGCATGGCCTCTGGCCCACAGTTAGATCAATCACCCCATCCATCAGTCCAGGACCGCTGGTTAGACACAGGTTGCCTGAATTATCCTCTGCCTTCACTGTCAAGTCCACCAACGATGTCCTGCTTCTCTGTGAGTGTACAGGAGAGATACGCTCTGCATCAGCTGGCTCTACTTTCTGCTCCCCTCTGTCACCACCAGAGGAACGTGGAGAATGGGGTCCAGAAGCTGAAGCTTCAGATGACTCTGGAGCACTGCGGAAGGTGCCACTACTCTCTGGCTGTTCCCTGGATGTTTTGGGGCTGAAGGGAATTGGGATTGGAATAGGGATTGGGACTGGGAGGGGTACAATGACAGGATAAGGAACCAAGAGAGTTGGTGGGGGTACCAATGGGGCCAAGGACGCCATGCCAAAGTTCATCATTGGTGGCAGAGGAATGCGTCCATTGGGCATCATGTTGACTGGGGGGAAAGGGGGTAGGCCTGGCATGGGGAGACCATGGTGCATCATGCCAGGGTTTGGATTGGATGAGGGGTGGACATGTGGAGACAGCAGGGGCCTGTGCATGGGGCTTGATGCTGAACCCATGGTCCTAGGAGGAGGTGGTGGACCAATACCAGGGATCATAGGGTTTGACAGGGGGCTATGGGGCCCCCCTGGGTGGGCAGAGGGCCGAAGATATGGTGGACGCATCTGCTGCATCATTTGATGCTCCATAAATAGTGGCAGGGGCATGGGTCCACGGGGTGTCATCACCATGGGAGGGCTACCAGGAGGAACCCCAACAGGTGGATGCAAAGTGGGAACAGGTGGAGGGTGAAGTGTGGGGCTCTCGTGGGGTCTGGGTGTGGGGATCTTGGCTGAGGAGGAGGAGGAGGGTGAGCAGACAGCAGCAGTGTCCGAGGGTGGGGTGGCAGAAGAAGTGGAAGGGGCCAGTGCAGAGGTGTTGTTAGGCCCCCCTGGTGAAGGCGCTTTACGCCGGAAGTCTGTTAACGGCGTCCCCCAGGATTCAGGAGTAAGCAACTGGACCCCTCCACTGCACTCCATCTTACCCTCCCCACCAGCCCCATGTCCTGGGTTACACAATGCTCCAGGCAGTGCAGCCTGGGTCTCCTTGTAGAAAATGTCCATCTTATATTGATTCAGGCATTTGGCACTGCAGAACTGCAGCCTGCGCTCACCAGCACCAAAGTCCAGGTACTCCTTAGTGTGGCGTATATGTTTGCACCAGTCACACACCTGTAACAAAAAACACACACAGTACACACAATCCATCAGCACCTGTGACACGGCATACAAAAGAATTGTAATTTGTTTTGGAACACAATCTCCTCTGAAATACCCTGGTAATCAGAAGCTCAGCCTCCAAACCATCTGGAGCTAAACACATTAAAAAAAGATTATTTTAAAGGAAACTGATGCTGTTTCTAAATATTTTTACAGATATGCCAAGAGCACGTAACACTTAATTTTGAAGTGTGCTTAAATGCACATACCTGTGTATATTTGATTTATGTAATATAGTGTGTGTGTGTGTGTGTGTGTGTGTGTGTGTGTGTGTGTGTGTGTGTGTGTGTGTTTGTTTCTGTGCATATGTCTGAATCAATGTGTTTTCCTTACTGAGAGGTAAATGTGCACATGATGACATTCTGCTGTTAAGTGGTATTTAAGTGACTTTGTCTTTAACTTTGTGTCCTAACAAGAACTGCCCATTTACACCTTCTGTTGGTAATAAAAACACTCTCAGTCTCATTTAACCACAGATCCCTAAGAGACTGACACCCCAAGTACAACAAGACAAAAAGATGATTTCCCTCAAATGGCCTTCCACAGTTGGTATTGAAGTGTGTGTCAACTAGTAGTAAAGTTAAGTCGGTTTAAATGCTAGAAAGATCTATTCTAGATTGCATGAAAATATGCTGCTGCAAGTTTCAGCTATCAATCATCCACATCAGGTCACATCCCAAATCAGTAGCGATCTGGGAAGGCATTTCCTTGATGTTTTACTTTAAATCTCTTCTTAGGCAATAAGTCAGGTGTTGCAATAGCTTCATGCCGAAATGTTGTCATTTAAGATTTGAAAGATTATGCCATTCATGCATGTTAAAATGGAAAGTAACACAAATGCATATTGCCTTAAAGTGTATACTCTGCAAATATATTGTGTTGAAAACAGCATTGTTTTTCAAGCATACAGAAGAGTTGCAAATTCAGAACAATGTTCAACAATGTTACATTTGCAAATCAGTTTATACAGTTGTCTCAAAAGACCAGAATGTAATGCAGCCATCTTTTTTGTGAAATACACTTTTTGTGATCGTACGTAGAAACTTTTAGAGAAGTGTAATGCGTGGTGTAATGGCTAGTATTATTGTGCACTATTTTGCACCTGTACAACAACTAACTATAATGTTTTGGCAAGGTAACACCTAACAATATACAATACAATACAATAAAACCACAAATTTCTTCCTCAAAAATTGCAACTGAACTTTAAACACCTCTGAAGCTTCACCCTTGACAATTATGTGAGTAGAGTATGAATGGCTTCATTTTTATATTTCTAATGCTGCTATCTAGTCACATAACAGTAAATTGTCATTGTTCTTTTTGGCACTTACTATTTCGTACTAATAAATCTTGTTTTACTCTAATACAAATCAGAACAAAATCAGATCAATTATTTCATTTCTAATAGGATAATAGGATATATTTTACGAGTTCAGTCTTAAACTAAATTTCTTGTCACATGTTGTGCTGTAAGACAGGATCACTTCTGTATGCAGAGAGCAAACATGAGAAGGCTAAATTGAAAAGTTGTCTTTCTTGCTCACTGTGGTGGCAAAGATCCCAAAACACCATGCTGCACTGTTTCATCACTGTTATACACCTTTGCAGCACAAAAAGTGCAAATTCTTCTTCGGTAAGAAAATGAATGTGACCCTAGTAGAGCAGATAGCAGTGGGCGAGCCCTGAACACGGCGTTACTCGTCAGGCCACACACAGCTCACTCTGTCAGCTCTGGGAGGAGTGGCAGGTCCTTGCTGGAGATAATTAAGGCATTAATCAGTTGTCAGACCCCTCAACGACATCCATCCATCACACAGACCCTTAAGCCCCCCTGCTGAATGTTAATAAGTTTAGGGATGCAACCGGAAGGTGGATAAACTCCTTTTGCATGCAGCAACTTAGGTTTATTTGGCAGGATGCTGTCTGGCAGCAGCTAAAAGACATTGGACTTATATGGGCTGTTTGGGCAGATGCACTGTAGCATTGGCCAGGATTTTAAAAAGAACAACTACATAGCATGCTGTCCTGTAGCTGCTACACGTGTCAAACATCTGGTTCTTTGCATATATTATGTTTTACATCAGATTGTCTGGTTCAAGGTGGATTGACTCAAGCAGAAGCATATTCCAAAAGGACAAAAGTTTTAAAAGATGTCCTCTGCATTTGTAATGAGTAATTATGCAGTGTCACTCGGGTGGGATCACTTGCACAAATGCAATTCAGGAAGAATTTCTGTTGCTAACACATGTACGGAGCTCGGGACAAGCGGCTGGAGAACAGAAGGAACCACAGATAGGAAACTGGACTACAAAGGGACTGCTATGCTTAAACAGAACGCTGGTAGTGCTCACATGTCAGTCCCTTGAATTCTACAAGTTTTAACTGCCCATTTAGTCCTGGCTAATTCAATGAGCCATAACTGAGTAAAAGTCAAAAAGGTGCTCTCACAAGTTGAGTTTGACAATAGTAGGACTAGCATATTTTAAATAATAAATGTGCTGAAATTTTCCTCGACTCAGAAAGACAGATGGAGAGCACTTAACGACTTTCTGCACTGTGAGTGAAATTTCACTGCGCATTACGCTAATGGAGTTGTGCTTTCTCTCTCTCGCTCGCTCTCTCGCTCCCCACTACACAGATGTTTCCAGTTGAATGTAATTATGGTCATTTATTTCCATCGTGGCCAACGAACCAGCATTGGTGGTGCAGTCTAACCGTTTGCATTAAAACAATTATCGTGTTTCCAAAAAAGTGCAACCACCTCGGCAGCAGTCATGGTTTCTTCCTCCTTCCACCCTATGGCCCAGTGACAAGGTCGGTGATATATAAGAATCCCAAGATCAGAAGACAGCTAGTTTTAGTGTATCATCGGTTTAAATGAACAAGTTAGGTGAGATGATGATCGGAGGCCACTCTCAGGGGTTAGGGGATTGAATGAAGAGTGTTACATTTCTGCAGTCACGGAGATAAAGGGGCAGGGGCTGGACCAACTTGTTGCATAGAAGGATGAGAAAGCAGTAGGCAATGAAGCAAAGAAAGAGGTTGCAGATTTTAAAGAGAAAGCAGAAGATGTAGATAATGAAGAGGCACAAGAGGAGGCGGTTGCAGAGGGTTAAGAGGCTGGAGGGGTTCAGAGGGTGCAGCAGAGATTGTGAGGTTTCATAAGAGGCTGTAGTGCCTGAAGAGGTTTTATACGTGGAATGAAGAGGTTTAAGCTGTAGACGTGCATAAAGGGAAAGTCTTGTATATCCCCCTGTTAAGGGCGATATGTGATTCTTTTGACACTTCTCAGATTGCTGCTATAATCAAAAACACAAGGATTAAAAGCATGAAAATGAACCAGGTGCTTGAAGTGAGCCGGTCGCTTGGTTTTAAGTTAAACTGACCGTCCAATTTGCAGAAAAGTATCCACTCTTGACAATGCAAGTCCACCAATGATGGCAAACAGAAACACTGAGCTTGTTGCATTGTTGATTCAGTCCAAAACCTAAATTATGTAGCTAGAGTCTGTCATCTTAATGCACCTGGTCAATTGAAAAAAAAAAAATAACAGAATAAAGCTTCAACTAAAGTTTACACAAGAAAATTACGCTTTGGCAGTGTATAACAGACCATCTGCAACATGTGGACTTGTTATTATGATCAGCCAAAATATCAGTTTACAGTGGCCTCATTTATTGGAATACCTATCATGATGGTTATAATTACCGGGCTTACATAAGTGGAAACATATCTGGTTCATATCCTTTCCCAGTGTTTTAAATTGGCTACACTGTGTACTTGATGTCATCATTAAAACCTGAATGGAGCATAAAAGTTTAAACTGTAGATAAAAGACCACAGCTATACTCCCTTAAAGGCTGCCCTTCTCCCAGCCAGCCATCACCATCAGTCATTATAGATGTGACATACAAAGGCCATTCTCACTTGGCCAGGTGAACCTCTATCACACTATATTTAACCGCACGCACAGTGAGTAAAATAACTCCAGCTGTAAGAATGATGAGACAGACCTGGTGGATTGTGTTTGAATGTCACTGCAGCAACCTCTCTGAGACAAAATATGCCTGTTGGCATGTGGCTGTCTGGTACACTTTGGGAAATATGTTTATTTCCTTTCTTGCCGAGAGTTAGATGAGAAAATCGAGCTGCAGCTAGCCTGTCCAAATGTAACTAAATCTGTTCACCAGCGTCCTGTGATTTTAGTGGGGATTAATGTACTTCCTGGAGTATCACCTGGTTGTCTGGAAACCTCACAGAGATGACAAGACTCATGTGTACAGTTTTTGAATGGAATAACAAACAAATTGGGAAACCAGGGTTTGGTTTAAATAAGTGGTAATAAACTTGAATGTTCTTTTAAAACTACATTTTGTTAGTGGTATATATAGTACAACTACATTGTCTTTTAGTTGTGATAAAGGGTCCAACAAACCTTTTTCTTTCACTAAATTATGAATGATCTATGTCAAATATATCACACCATTCACCTTAGTTTCCTTGTCTGATAACTCCTACAAATCCCCAACACAAGTCACTGAATATGATGTATAATGAAAAATGAGCAAAGCAAATGATTACGCATGAAAAAGGTTATGAAAAGCTCAAACTTAAATGTGTGAAAACTTTATGTAAAACATGAGTGCCGCTTGTGCGTTGTCTTATTTTTTTGGGCTGACCTGAGTCTGATGGTTGAGGTCTAATTTTACACAAATATAAACCAGTCTATTGACATGTCAGGAAGAAATTAGTTAAAAAGTATACACTTTTAACAAAGAACAACATCAAAACATATTTGTGCAGTAGCCATCAAGCTTAAACTCTATCTGGTGTTAAATGGTTATGGTCCTTACAAGCACATCGCTGTTTGTCTTGAAGACAAGCCTGGGCGTGTCCTGAGTAAAGCTGTGCTGGGGTAATTTCCCACCGAGGCCATCGTCGTCTCTCGCCTGGGGGGGGAGAAATAATGGCTTCTTTTTACGAATGGACAAAATAAACAGGTGAACAGAGGCAACAAGGAAACTCATAAATGGAAAACAACACTGAGAAAGATGAACAGAAATGGTGACTGCAAAATGAGTGAACAGTCATAACACGATTCTCTGAAACAAAACTGTGTGTGTGTGTGTGTGTGTGTGTGTGTGTGTGTGTGTGTGTGTGTGTGTGTGTGCATGCATGCGCAAGGCTGAGGAGTCTGCAAGACATTTAGTTTCAATCCTGTCTCCTAAAAATTATGTTCCTGTGTGAAACGAAACTGCATTCTCAATTACATTTTGAGGGAAATGTATTTTTGTTTTGGACTATGAAAAATACATTTCTAATCAAAGACTGCAAAGTGGAGGGGGTTCGAGGTAGATGGACAGGTCGAACAAACCCAAGAGACCACTGTTTGTGTCCTATGTGAAAGCAGAAGTCGACACGTGTTACAAGGTGATGCACGTTCGTCACGGAAGTAAAGGCTGGACTACAATAGAGCTGTTTGGAGCAGTTGTTGGAGATGGTAAGTCCCTTTGGGGTGGACTTTGGACATTTTCACTTTGGGAGCATGCTACATGCACAAAAAAAGATATATAACACAATAAAGGAAAGGGAAAACACCAAAAAGCATAATATGAGCATTTTACCTTGTCACTGTAGGAAATGCACAGGTGTGTTACTAATACCTTTAACCATGGCTCTGTTATGTTTGGAATTTAGAAGTCAGAGGTGGAACAGTTTAAACAATATGAACCAAATGCAGCATTGTAAGTGAATTTGTATACACCTGAGTTTTTATTACTGTGGCATATCAAACTGTTTTCAGGAAAAAAGCTGAAAATGAGTAAAGGAACAATAAAACCTGCTAATCCAATTTGTTCCAAGACAGACATAACATTTACAGTTCATGGTCACACCATACAGTATGCATAGCCTAAATTACCCATTTCATTGGGTTATCTACAATACATATAGCAGTGTGCTCACAATAAAAACCAGCCATGATGACAGATGATGATGGCAGCCACGACACTGTGGTTATTTTCGCTAATGGTAAATACGGCTGCTCTTAATTACGTCACGATTCAAATTAAAGGTGGAGGTTCTTCTCCCCTAACAAAGCTAACTAAGCTAAGCGTATGCATGAATGAATGTGTGAACTAAGCCATACCATTAACTAATGTTAATCAGATTCTTCATGCAGTTGTAATGGTGCATGTGATATTATTTTTTTAAATGTGGGACTTTGTAAGAAGAGGTTAGGTAGCATTGCTAGCATGTTTTACGCTCTCACTGATAATTACAATGGAAAAAGTAATGCACGTCCCACGTCTAACAACCCTTTAAATCAAGGACACATTGTTCATACCATGGCCACATCATAGAATATGTTGTGCAGAACTTTGTAAATTAATGGCAGATATGAAAATAATACAATTTCAAATGAGTGTTTTAATGACACTGTTGTTTTACGCCTTCTCGTTTAGTTTTTAGAAAACGACTGACTCAGTTAAATATGCAGTACTTGGAGCTTGTTGGCTTGGAGATGAATGTAACATTGTTGAAAAATGAAATATTGTGGTTGACATTACTATATTAGAACAGGGGAATCCCTGCACTTAGTGATTCTTGCCAGAAATGTGTTGCATGTTAGCAGTCAACATTTGACAGAATTTTACAGCAACGTTATGTATTCTTGGAAATAACAGTTACATTAGGTAAACTAAGTAGTATATTTAATTTGCTGTTTAGTACAGAACAATAACGTTATGGGTTTAATTCACCATGCTGTAGTATACCAATACACTCCTTTAAACAGGTATACCATCTGAAAATGAGCCACCTTCTTCTGCACTCTGTGAGTCATTCATTATGTACAGAGTGGAAGCCAAGGCAGTCAATGCTGTTATGCCAGGTGTGGGCAATTTTATTACAAAGAAGTTATTGGAGAAGCACTGTCTGGCATAATGCCAAATAGCTTCTTTGTGTTTTGTTATTAAATGAAATGCACTTTTATATAATATAGACCTCAGTGGGATATAATTGATTCATTTTTAGAGCTAAAGGGCACTGAGCCGCTGTTATCAGAAATGGAGATTCAACCTGCGTTATCCATGTTCATCGTGCCGTTTTCAGCCCCCAAGCTGACATTTTATACTGATCCCATGCCATTGACAGATGAGCCACTGGTCTGAGCAGCTCTCTTTCATATTATGTTACCTTTAAATTGCTCACTTGCAACTCTTGATCTGTCATGGGCAATTTATCCACCAGCTCGGCTCATCTATTGAGGATACCAAATTCTGGTGTGTATTCTACATTTTTTGTCCAAAGACTAATTGAGTTTGCCTCTGCATCCATCTACTTCCCTCATCTCCAGTTAGGGTTTTCCATTCCATGCATGACGTAAGTCAAATACTGTTGTCTTGTGTACTGTCATTTGTGCCGGAAAGGATACAGTGTAAGAATCTGAGAAGAACATTGTCCACCACTGACTTTTACAATGTAACGGAAGATTTTAACTAGAGATTGTGGAGGTCATGGTTATTTAGAAGCTGTCAGTGGACTAAATAAACAGTAGGTGTAGACTGACCCATTTCATCTACTTTCTTTCCCCCTCACACACACACCCACACACACACACACACACACACACACACACACACACACACACACACACACACACACACCATGTCTCCTCACAGACACATCACACGGACACACTAAAAGACAGGTAAACACACAGAAACATACATTAATCTGGGCAGGCATTTGAGGATACACACACACACACACACACACACACACACACACACACCTTTGTACTATTATTCTGTCTCCAGTTTGTGCTCTGACCCTCTGGCCCTGCGCCAGTTCATTTGCATATTGTACTAATGAGGTGTTGGCACTGTGAACGAGGCGTGAAGCGCACACGGGGAGCCACACACAGATAAAAGAGATGGGATTACGATAGATAGATAGATAGATAGATAGATAGATAGATAGATAGATAGATAGATAGATAGATAGATAGATAGATAGATAGATAGATAGATAGATAGATAGATAGATAGATAGATAGATAGATAGATAGATAGATAGATAGATAGATAGATAGATAGATAGATAGATAGATAGATAGATAGATAAACACTTTGCCTGAGCACACTGGGGAAATCCAGTTCTGTGCCAGTTGGGTTGTTCTTTTAAAGGTACTTTTCCATTATTGGTGATCCATTATGCCAGCAAACTACAGCTGCCACCCAGCTGAAGTTCCTTATATGAACAACAGAGCAGGACATCGGTCACCTAGCTCCCCTCTGGCGACTCCACCGTCCTGAGGGGACGTCACACCAGCTGCCAATGTGCTAGCTTCCATCTGGGCTTGGATACATGTCCAGGTGTGTGTGCCCATCACCTGCCAAAAGAGCTGCATTTCCCAAAGCAAGATGCTCAAAGACAGGCTCTCAAAATCCAAAGACAAACACAGCTGAGCGGAGCAAAGGCTCATCCCAAATCCTGAAATGAAGGTGCAGTCCAACAAAACTTTTTATGTTTTGAAAAAACATCCCAACACCAGGTCAATTCTGAATTCTTGGTGTTGTTTGCAGTGCACTGTGAAGATTTTCACACATATGCACAGGAATAGTGCATGTGCACACAAAAATATGGATTTTCCTGGGTTGTTTGGTAAGGGTAGTGGTATTGTTGGCGCTTTAATAAGCATAAGTATAATTTTTAAAGAACTGGAAAATAAGAACAAGGTAAGCACTTCAGTTCTTTAGAAACAAATATTTAGCTGGTTTGGAGCTTTCGTAACAACTATAAATAGATATTTTGAGCATTTTACTGGCTATCATCTATAATGTTGTTCTTTATTGCAAGAAGGGCAATTTCCCTGTACTAAATGCCATTTTTAAAGGTTGTATAAAAATGCTTTTTTCAATATAAGCCAGTCTGGAATAAAAATCTCCACATGTTGATTGTGAATTGCTGAAGTGTTCTTGGAGCTTCACAAGGTCGCAAAGAGTATTTCCTTGCTTAAAGTCATCATCAACACACAATATGAAATGTGCAATATGAGGCGTGCCTGCAAATTCACAAATAAGGTACATTCTTTACTCTATTTAAGTCTAGTTCATCACACCTACAAGTTTGGAAATAGACACAAAGAGATGACAGTTCATGTGCGTGGCTCTGCTTATACAATTTCAACGCCTAGTTAGCCAGAGTTACTTTTATCTTTATTTAAGCTGAATGGCTGGCAGCTATGAGATAATCACCTTCCTCCCTGTGCCCTAAAGCTGTGTCAGGCAGGCCTCAAGTCTTCCTAGTCTGAGCTGCAATATGCAGACACATTACACACTTCACCACACACAAAACATTTCCACAAGCACATTTATACATATACAAGACACAGTTACACACCCATACACGCTCATACACCGTCTCTTCTCTTATTCATTTTGCGTGCATGCCCTCCCTGGCAGACGATGGAGATGCAAAGTAAATTGCGGAGTGTTCAGTAGCAAGGAGGCAACCACGGTGTGTGTGTGTGTGTGTGTGTGTGTGTGTTTGAAGTGATGTGACATTTCTGGGCTGACACGAAGCGGCACTCTGCCCCCTCGCGCCTGGAGGGAGCTCCTGGGGAAAAACACTGATGGAGGTCTGGGGTCTCCTGGGGGGAATTTCATGGTGTGAACCAAACAACACTGCGCTGCAGCAGAAACGACCCATAAACTGTCCTCGCTACCTGCATCATGCTCTTTTAAATATTGTGGAAAAATGACATGGTTTATATGTTTATTGGCATGATGCCAAAAGATAATTATACTCTATGAATAATATGAGATCCTTACGCATGCCACTTCTTTCTATTAGGATTTTAAATGAGTCCTCCCTCTAGCTGCTTTTCAACCACAAAATACCGGCCTAAAATCAACCGGGAAGCATTTTTTTCTTTAGAGTATTTCAAGCCCAAAAACTCCTGAACACAAACCGAACTGCAGAAAAAGCACATTGTTGGAACTATTGCAACAGCAACAAGCTACATTTCATCACAATCAATGTCACGGAAACAGACATGCACGCACCATTTAAATTCCAACCCTAAATAATGTGGACGGTATGTGTCATGTGTAGGGCTGACTGACTCAATGAGAAACAAATACCTCCTCTAACCTACACCTTTTTGCCGCCATGCTTCACACTCACAGAAGGTAATTCATCACTGCTAATTGCCTAACTTAATCTTGGCAGTGTGTCCAATAAGCATGCATGTTTATCGGTGTATGTGTGGGTGTAAGATAGCGGGAGAAGCCGTATGGCTGCGTGTAAAAGCATTACAGTTTAGAAGCTTCTTCCTACAGCTGAAAGAAAAACTCCGCCCTACATTTAAATTAATGCTTTTAATCCCCGAAACTGTTCAGTATCATAGTTGAACATGTCAATTCTCAGTAAACTTTCACTGTTGTTATACCACCTCGAAATGGCTTTTGCAGAGCACAAACCAGAAAAATACACACACCCTAAGTTGTAGTACATTAAAATAAGAAAAGAGCCAAGCTATGTGTCTGGATCAATAATGGACAGTCAAATGAAAGTGAATATGCAGAGTGAGGAGATAGACAGAATAATTGAGTAGTACAAGTGGTGAGAAAGCTGTACCTTCCATACAAACTAATCCAGAAGCTTAAGGCGTACAGTAAACGGGCACATAAGTGATTAGCCACAGTTAAACTATCAATCATCTTTCGCCACACACAAACACACACTACATAATATATAGTTATACAGAGATGTGAGAAAGTAGCAACCATAGTCACCCTAAGAGGGGATTGGGTTTCATAGATGAGGCAGCTGAAGATATTTCATGCAACATAATGCCAGAGCTGTTGCCTGCCCCTTACATCCCCCCTCCTTCCTGGTCTCCTCTCCCCTATCCAGAGCACACGCAGACTTGAGATATTTCTTTTCAGCTCTGACAATATATTTTTTTTTCAGTTGGAAGCTTGCAGGCCGTGTTGTTGTGGCCAACCTTGTGGGTGAATGAGAAAAGAAACATGTGGGTATCGCTTACACAAATGGCCTGCATGAATGTGCGAGAGCCAGACAAAATATAGAATCTGAGCCGCTGTGGCAGAGCAGGCCTTTCCTGTATTTGTAATGTTTGAACATGTGCATTCTGCTGATGTATGAAGGAAACATCCAACATGACTGATTAGCTTCTAACTGGATGTATGTTTGTCTATAAACTGCACACAGGACCATCTCCAAGAATGATTTTCTGAGAAATCAGCTGGATTGCCTTTACGAACCTATTCATTTGGCCAATTTGACAGAGCTAAATAAACCTAGTTTAGTTGTGTGTGGTTTTTAGAGGTGGGGAAAATAATTGATTCTTAGATGCATGACGATTCTCATTATGTCTGGATGCAGATAAGTTAATAATTGTAAACTAAACCATGTGGTCAAAGTGGTTTGACATTCAAACTTTGCCAATTTTCATCTGGCACTGTGTCACTGTTGTGCGAGCAGTAAACACAGATGAACTGCGCCTACTTCCTTCCATGAAGCACTGCCCAGAACTCCTCACTTAAACTGAAAAAAGTCCGCTGGATGTCGCAAAATGGCTGAAAATCTGCAAAGTTTCACTGTAAGCTTTGCTAAAATGTGCCGTCATGAGTGCATTTCAACCAGTACGTTGGGCCAGCCCTGTATTAATCAGTGCAAGCTGCAGATCAGGAATCATCAACAGGTCAGAGTCTTATGATGGAGCACTACTGATCATGTATTGTTCATTTATTTTTTCTCATTCACAATGTTACAGAAGAATTTGTGACCAACCACCAATCGAATGTTTCTATTTTTCAAAATAACACCTCTAATGCAAGTTGTGTCTAACTAAACTAAAAGATGATAAATGTAAATTCATCATATTATTGCATCAGTTCCCGTAATGACCAAAGTGTGTTTAAAGTACCTGGACTGCTAATTTGAATTATACGATAATTAAACAATGAAAATACATTAATAAGGTATTTTGGAACTATTAGTTTTATAGTAAATGTTATGTTGCTTGATGCCTCTTGCTACTACTTTCAATATTATTATTATTAGTCATATTTCTACTATCATTGTTGCTGTTATTACTGCTATTATTATATTATTTGTATATCTCTATAGTCAAATCTCTATTTTTTAACTAGTTGACTGGCATGCTGCATATTAGAGCACATACGGTATAAGATTCCCTCTAAGACTGATATGATCTAGCCTGTCACTTAGTAATTCAGACCTTTTTTTAAACTATACCTTGCATGAAGAGCTGTCACCGCAGTGAGAGGACTTGCTTTGAAATGTCAAAAATGTCAAAAGTCTAAGGCTAATCGAGAGGAGAGCACAGACAACTGGAAAGATTATTGCTGAATCTTTGTTTTTTTCACATACTTTCTCTCTGTGTGTACCTTCTGAATCTTCAATATCTTCCAGCTCCACTATCCACAAATATGTCCGTCATAAAGTCGGAGCATAATGCAGAGTTGATAACAATCATGGTTTGAGTAAGGGAAATACATACATATGTTAAATGACCCTGTCTTGATATAAACTATCTTTATATGAATATGTTTAACTGTAGACAAGGCCAATAGATTCATAACAGTGCATTCTTTGTATCTGCTTTACTTTCAATGTCATGTTAAGCCGTCTCCCTGATTGATCTCTGATTGATTCAGAGCTTCCTTGTCAACTTTGTTGTGTCAAATGGCATCGATTTGTATCTATTTTTTTTCTGCCCTTCTTAGAAGCTCAGAGATCCAAATAAAAGCAGTTGAAACGCTGCGTTTTTTTCGAATATGAATCTCCAAAGCTCTTGCAACTTTCTGTCACAGACCGTTCGCGTTCCCCCACGAGGTTTCAACATGTCAGACGGTCCTTGTCATCACCAGGAGAAGACAGATCATTTGTCATCACTTCAACATTTAGTACAATGACAACTAGAAACTTTCTATAAACGTAAATGAGCTAAAATGTTAAGGTAGAAAATGAAAAACACATAGTATGAGCAACAGTACAGTAGACGCAAGGCTCAGCTTGATTCTCATGCTTTGGGAAAAAGTGTCAGAAAATAAAAAGAAATTGGATATCACTAACTGAAATGAACAGACATACTCTAAGTGCACCCCTACTTATTCCTGCTCCAGTGCAGTGCTTGAAAAGTGATTATGTTTAGATGAATAACTGACTTCAGGACAGACAAGCAGGAGAGTAAAACACGTCATACTCACAGTGTAATTCCTTATATATCCCAGCTTTGGTACAAGAGAGAAAGGAGATTGTTTAACTACAGTCATCGGGAATGAGAACACAATAACAACTTTGATATTTGCTGTCTTGCGTTGAATGCACCACAGTGACCTAGTCATTTTGGAGTTGATTGCCTAAAGGTATTTTTTGTATGATTTATTCTCAGTGGTTTCGGGTTTTCAATGTATTATGTAGGCTACTATGCATTTTGTATTCCAGCCAAACCTGAAAAAGTTATGAGAGGGATTTTTTTTGTTCAAATTACCTTTTGATGTCTTGATGTGAGAATTAAGCATTATACAGTTATTGCTGAAGCTACAACAAATAATCTCCTGCTCACAGTATTACAGCTATTGTACCAAATGTCATGAACATTTAGCTCTGTCAGAAGCAGAATATAGTGTGTGTTTATTAAGAGCTTTACAGATGATGTCACATTTTCTGGCAGCCATATTAGAGGCTCCTTGCGCTGGTAAATGCTAGATGTGTACCCGCTGAAAACGATTCAGGCGTAGGCTACTATGCATGCGTCAACTCTTCAGTTAGTAAGGGTAAGGGTTAGTTTAAGAGCTACATACGTTACTTATAAGGCTATAACTTACAAGTTCAAATAACTGTCAGTGTGTTGACGCCTGAACAGTAGCCTATGCCCGTGTTGTCATTTTGTGGGTAGGGTCTAGCATCTACCCTCTGTTTATGCTCCAATACAGACACATTAATTGAACTTCTGAGCTTTGCTATCCCAACAGAACCTATTAGACATTGTTTATTTGTACTCTTTTTACCCATTACAATGAACACTGCAGACTCAAATAACCAGAGTATTAAGTTAGCTAACCGTCAGTTTTACAAATCTGGTTGGCCCCTTAGATAAAGATAGGCATTAGCTACAGTTATAGGTAGCTAGTAGTTGTCTGTTATCATTAGGATTGGTTGGTCTGCTAAATACTTTAGTCAGTTGTCTACAAATGACAATGTTTTTTTTCTCTCCCTGAGATTAACTGAGACTACCTCTCAAGCTACAGTTTAGTCTGTGTATAGTAGTGTTGTAGATAGAAGTTTACAGTGTGAACTTGGAAATAATGGAACCTTATTGGGCTTTTGGCTTTTCTGCCCGGTATTGTGAACATTTTGTTAACATGAGTGTAATGTCTGAAAAAGCAGGTAGGCAATTGTTTCCCCTCCAAAAAATATTCCATTAAAAATTTTAAAAATGACTGTAAATTGTAAATAGCTTTGACATTAAAATGGTAAATTGAAACCAAGGAGTGTTGTCAGTGGGGTAGTTATGCAATTTATTCACCATACGTTAAGTTCTCGCGTTCAGTACAACCTTGATTACAACTTAACCAAACAGACCCAAGTTCTTTTAGCTACCTAACGTGACACTAACTTTGCAAAAAATTGTTTACTTGCCTAATCTTAAAGAAATAGTGCGCCATTTTGGGAAATATGCTTATTCATCAAGAGATAGTTACACCAAGTTACTCCCTGTAAAACCACACATTTTTACACGGTTTTACATGACTGTTTATGTTGCGGCAAATGAGATATATTGTGTTGATTGTGAGCTTCAGCTTTACTACTGTACCAGTCTTTATGCTAAGATGTGAAAATGGCCTCCTACCTCAAGCTGCTTACACACACACACATAAAAATGGTATAAATCTTTTAATCTTTCAACGCTTGAAAAAAATGAATACGTGTATTTCCCAAACTGTCAAACTATTCCTTTCAAAAGCAAAAACATTTTCAGCTGATGAACACTATGACAATAGCATCATGTCCAATTCATGCTATTCTCGGCAATCGTTCACCACATTGTAACAACGCTGCACACTTACAAGTTTAAAGTTGTTTAAACTTGTTTTATGAATTTTTTAAACCTTGCTGTCAAACTTATATTCTCCTCTGGGACTCACTTATGAACACAAGTACTTGCAAGGAGATTTGGACATACTGTATCTGCAAAGCCTCTGAAAGATGTTATATTAAAGTGTCCAGCTGATGAGAAGGAAGGAATCTGACCTTGTTTCTTTTAAAATAGGCTCTGCGGCAGGCGGCGAAGCACTTCTCACTGCAGAAGCTCTTCAACTCACTCCCCATGCTCAGAGAATAGCGTTTGACACCGACCTTCTGGCACCAGGCGCACATGATCTGCACATTGGATGCATCTTCATCTAGAAACAAACAATAGTGAAAGTGAGTTAGGAAGGAGCTGTGTATAATTTATTGGGGACAAACAACTGTTCATTCCCACATTATCTCTTTGAAAACCACAGACCATTATCCTGGACATTCATGCAAGGTGCCATCAATGATTACTCCCAAATTTTTGTCAATTTAGGCCTAAGATTTTAATAAAGAGCCCATATTATGCTCATTTTCAGGTTCAGAATTGTATTTTGAGGTTGTACCAGAATAGGCTTACATGGTTTCATTTTCAAAAAAGATCATATTTTGGTTGTACTGCTATACCATATTTGTTGGGAGTTGCACATGTGCAGTAGCTAGATAAGATGTAAGTTCTTTTGGAGATTATGGTGAACTAGTGTGTGTTGTAGCAGTGTTTTGCATTGAGAACGAGCTACCAAACTAGCGCTAGCATGCTACGGTTAGCCACCTCGTCTCGGCTAAAGACGTAGAAAGCCGTGCAGATTTTGAACAGCTCACCCAGAGACTGAAAGCAGGACACATTCAGAAACTCGTATCTTACCAAATCCCAGAAAAAGTGATTTTTTTTTTTTTCATAATATGGGCACTTTAAAGCATAGAATAATAACACATATGCAACAACTAGATGCATGAAACACAACGATCAAAATGCATTAACTCCACTGACTCAGCCCAGCTGCAGAGCTGGTTAAATCCACTCAAGACTCAAGCCACAAAACCACTGCAGGATTTATAATGAAGGCCTGCCATGGGTAAATGTAGCCAAACCGGATGAGCCAGGGACATGGGAAGATGTCTATTTGTGGCTGTGCTCTGTGGGTATTAGAACCTGAAGTGGACACAAGAATGTACTCTGATGATGCTGAAGATAACGGGTGTTTAGTCGGAAGGAGACCGAAGGTGTGGTCTCTTTTGAATAATTCTCATTACATGTTGTGTGTAACATAAATGTCATATGGGTGAGGTACATTTGTACATTTAAGTAAAAAGATGATTCAAGAAGGTATTTGTAAGACTATTTGGACCACTTTTCCCTGACTGACAAGTTATACAACTCTGATCTGAACTGACCTGAAACTCTACCCATCCATATACCACATACTCCACACAGTTTAATTTTGTTTTATCGTTTTGCCTTGTTTATCATCTAATTATTCATGACAAAGGCACTTTGAGGGCAGAGAGTACCAACAAAGGACTAGAAACAACAGGCACAGTGAAACAAATATTCACATCATGTACATAGAATGGAGTTCACATGAAATAGACATTGAGTCCTAGTCTTACAGGGTTAGAGCTATGAAATGTAAACAGTTACTGTATTAGTTGGTCAAGTATAGAAAATAAGTAAATAATAAATTGACGCAGTTAGAAGAAGAAAAATGAGACAGTGACAATTAGTAGTTTTCTTTAAGAAATTACAATATAAAAGGACAAAGTATTAAATAAAATAACGTAAGAAATAATACATGTGTTATTTAAATTACATGTTAATATCGCCAGTTGCAGATATAACTGTGTTTTTTGAGGTTAGTGGGTATTTCCAGGCATTTTTGTAGCACAGCCCTGGCTTGCGTGTGGTTATTAATGAATGAGGTCCATCTATGAGTATTCCACTATTTTGTTTTTTCAGTTGATATACCGTATGTAAGTGTGCTACTTTGTTCAAATCCATGACCTGTGTGAAAAGGCGTTCTAAAAACTAATTTTAGATTTATTAATAAAAAGAATTAACCCAGATCTCTTCTGCTTAAAATTTATGGTTAGCCCTAACTCAATTTGGAATAAATTTACAGTTGACCAAAACATATCCCTCCTTCAAAACAATTTCATTTTGTCGTTTTTAAGGAAAAACATGATGTAATCCATAAAATGCTACAATAATGGCTTCAAAGCTAGTTCCTTGTTTTAACCTTTGATTTAGAGGAATGTGGGCAGTGTGGGCAACAAATTATTTTAACAGATCCTCAGTTACAGTGACATGCCTCTTGTTGGGTAAGCTGACTGCTGGTGATGAGCTGCAGGCTTTTAGTGCCGTCGCTGCTACTGTAAGAGAGAACCTCCGAGATTCCCTCCAGTATCTCTCAATTATCACATTATGACTATGCGGGTGTGAGGGCGAAAAAACGCAGGCCCATTAGTCTTTCAGCCCGCTCACCTCCTTATCGCACACTGGCCAGGCTTTTCACCTCTTGTTGAGCTTAATGGATATATGGGGCCATCAGATTTTAAGTAAAGACTAACTCACAATTAAGGATATAACTCCCAGAGGCCCTAAAGATAGCACAGTGGACCTAACATGCATATTTTATGTCTCTCCTCTGCTCTGTGCTCTAGCTCATTCCTTTAGTCTCTCTGCCGTGTTTTGTCTATCTGGATTGCTGCCCACTGATAACAGAAAAACAAGACATTCTGGGCTGACTGGGTGGGTGGATCAGGGTTTGTACATTGCTTGGAATAATGTCTGTACCACAGTGTAATGAACAGGATCGAAGGCCAGCATCTTTAAAAAAAATCTCAACATTTTCATACAAAGAGACATCTTGAGGTGGAGCTGTTTTTGTCTTCCCACGTCCTGGCATCTCATAACAAGCCCATCTCAAAACACTCACATCTGCATGAGGGGGGGAAAAAAACTCGCCAGTAATTATGCTGCTTCCATACTAAATGCCGCCATCATCCGATGGTACCTGCACCTCAAAAGGTCCTTTGTCAGTTTTTGTGGGGCACATGAACATGAATAATTCAGCATGTGTGAAGGTGGGGGTGGGAGGCGAGTTGAAGGGGTGTCGGCCGGGTGGTGTGTTGGTGCTGGGCTTTAAGTGGGACCACACCATCTGTTTCCCCGCCTAGGCAGGGCCAGCGGGGACTCCTCTTGGGCGATGCCAAGGTGGTGCGCTCCCTCCGCCGGGGCGTACCAGCCTCCTGTGCTACAGCAGACGCAAGGGATAATGAAGCGCTCTGTCTGGCCAAGGAACGCGGACATTTTCTCAGAGAGTTGATGGGGTTATATTGACACTTGGGCAGGTGGAGGAAAGCAAGGTGTACAGCAGGTAGCGAGCTCATTAGTCGCCTTCCCCTGCCTGATTTGGAGGCTTTAAGGCCATTGCAAAGACAGAAAGTTTTTTAGTTTGGATAAACATTCAGTTTTCCTTCAGGTTCCCTGCTAAGTGCTGAAGACTGAGCCAGTAGGCTACCGTACTTTCAATAAAATGAAATATTTTTGGAGGCCAGCTGTGTGTTCTTCTAGTTAGGGGATTTGACTGGGGAAATTACTGTGTGTGTGTGTGCTTCGTGGTTGGGCATTTGGGTGGCTACATCAAAAATCTGCAATGGGCTGAAAATGACCTTGATCTTTATGGAAATGTAAAATGTAGCCTTGTTCGAAACACACACATGGGTAAGCATACAACTGTTGAAAAGTTATGTACAGGCTCTGGAGGTGAGCTGGAGGTGAGTTCATTTTGCTGTCAGTCATCATGTTTCTTTGACAAACAATGACTTAAACTACTTTTCAATTCATCATGTGTCTTTCCAAAAAGGTGTCAGTGCCCCCTACCTGCAGGGGGCTTGATCAGTGGCGGGGGGATCATGGGGACTATGATGGGCAGGTTGCCATGTTCCTTGGTGCTGGGCATGGAGGTGGATGGAGTGGTGGAGGACTCTGTGACTCCGTTCCTGGAGGTTGGCAAAGACTGGGAGCTGTTGGCTCGATCCGGAGAGGCTTCGCTGCTCTCTGTTGAAGCTGGAATTTTTGGCAACAAGTTTTCTAGAAAGTGGAAATTGAGCAAATTAAAATGTTACTGAACAACTGATGATATGTGGCAAATCCTGCCATACTGTGAGAGCCTAGTATGCCTAAAATTTGACATAAAGGGTCACTTTTTACCATACGAGGCACAATAATGTTTGGCTCGGAAAAGTTTATTTTTAAAGGTCTCATGACATGGTGCTCTTTGGATGCATTTATATAGAGCTTAGTGATCCCTTAATAGCATATCTGAAGTCTCTTTCCCAAAATTCAGCCTTGGTGAAGAATTACAGCAACTAGAGCCAGTCCCACAATGAGCTTTCCTTAGCATGTGTCATTTCTGAGTCTGTAGCTTTTGAGGAGGAGAGAAGAGGAAGGTGGAGGCTGGGGGTGTGGCCTTGACCAACTGCCACTTTGCTCGTTTGAAATCCATGATATCTCTCTCTCATGGGTGGGCCAAATTCTCTGGGTGGGCAAAGCAGATAAAAAGGAGGTCACCTTGCCCCTTATGACCTCATAAGAGAAAAGATTCCAGATCGGCCCATCTGAGCTTTTATTTTCTCAATAGCAAAGCAGGATACCCAGGGCTCGGTTTACACCTATCGCCATTTCTAGCCACTGGGGACCATAGGCAAGCTAGGGGAACGCATATTAACGTTAACAAACCTCATTAAATGAAATTGTCAAGCCATGGGACCTTTAAAGCACCCCAAACATTTCATTATCACACAATGTTGCAGTGCAGAGCATATTAGCTGGTTTTCCAGCACACAACTTTCTTTTTTGGTTCAATCTCATCACTCAGTCCTGTTCTTGTTGAAGCAGACAGCTGTAAAACTGGATTGGACTGTACACTAACCGCCCAGCACTAAATGGCAGATTGATTAGCAACTAGCTGGTTAACATAGTGGAGCAATTAGCAGCTAATGTGTCAGATATTTCCCTCAGGGGTTTGTGGAGACCAAAACAGAGATAGACAGAGAGTGAATATTAGGCTCAGATTTGTGAGGTAGAAACAAATGTGACTCCAAATGAATGCTTATGTCGCTCTGTGTCTCCTGGATGAATATGTGCTGTAGGCAACTGTTTGCTCAGCATATTAACTTTATAAGGTGTTTGCAGCTTGTTGCATTGCTCCTAATTGGCAAAAAAAAATAAATGAACACAGTTTCAATGTTCAGAAAAAACATTCTTAGTCATAATTGTTTTTTAGTTTAACATTCAAAAAAGTCAGGACTGGATGTGGCTTCACATAAGATTGACAGATGAAAAGAACAGACATACAGAAACCTCACAACTGTACTAACCTAAACTTGTACAACTTTGGGAGGAAAAAAAGTGTCTTCATGTTCCCTTATTACTTGTTTTTAGAAGCTGTTCCATAATTTAAGATTTAAGGGCCTTTAACACTAACAAACAGGTGTCTTACTTACGTTACGTACACAATCTATTCATAAGCATTTCATATTTTCACTAATTTATTTCTCTTTTAATGCAGTACACAAAATCATGGTGGACAATGAAGCAATTGTTAGTGATAACTGCCGGGCCAACCAGGCAAGAAATGCATGCTCTTTTTTTTAATAGAAAAAAACCTTAATGGTGTGCTGTATGTTAGAGTTCCACACCTTTGAGGACAGAGATGTGCTGTGGCGTCTCCCCTATCTCCAGGTTGTCAGAGTCTCTCAGCTCCACCTTGTCATAGCCATACCAGCCCAGCAGCTCGTTCATGGTGTTCTCTGCAAAACTCTGCAAGGCAAGGCAAGGCAAGGCAGCTTTATTTATAGAGCACATTTAAGCAACAGGGCAATTCAAAGTGCTTTACACAAAATCAGTTAAAAACAATAAAAACAGTTAAAAGAAAATAAAACCCATAAAAAAACAGAAGAAACATTTCAAAAATAAAAACAGATAAAACACAGGAATAAAAGTTACAGTGCAGTATATAACACAACACAAACAGTTGGCTGGTGAGACTCAAGCCACAGGTCTTCATGCTTTGATGTAGAAAATATCATACTTCAATTGTAATTCCTGCAATATAAGTGCTGATGATGATGAGAAGTGATGTTGTAAATAAATAGTAAGAAATTGAAGGCAAGTCAAGGGAGTTTTAAAGAAGCAGGCACTACAACCAAGTGTTTTAGACAGATGGAATATACAGGTATATTCAAACAGACAGCATCAGAAAATGTAAATATGTTCTAGTAGAAACCCGTAATACAAGTATGATTTTGAAAATGAACATAATATGAAGGACTGGCCCACTGTAGCTGCTGATTATTAAAGGAATAGTGCAGAATTTTTTGAAATTCGCTTATTTGCTTTCTTGTGGGGAGTGAGATGATTGATACCACTATATGCTCAGTATCACTCTGATATCTGATACCAGCAGGTGATTAGGTTAGCTTAGCAAAAAGACTGGAAGCAGGGGGAAACAGTTAGCCTGGCTCTGATTAAAGTTTAAAGAAAACGCTAGCAGTGTTATATCTTGTTTGTTGATCCCGTACAAAAAACCCAAAGTGTAAAAAACAACAAGCCACAGTTTTATCAGGGTTATTGTTATACTTTATTAATCCCACAAGGGGAAACTACACTTTACACTCTGTTGTTATTACACACATTACACACAGGCCTGACTTACACACACATGCTCAGGTCCTGTCCATGAACTAATGGAGAGATGTCAGAGTGAGGGGCTGCCCATGGAAAGGCGCCCCGAGCAGTTGGGGGTTCGGTGCCTTGCTCAACAGCACCTTGGCAGTGCCCAGGAGGTGAACTGGCACCTCTCCAGCTACCAGTCCACCACCATGGTTTCCAGTCTTTATTGTAAGCTAAGCTAATTGCCTGCTGGTTATAACTTCATATTTAGCGTACAAACACAATGCATCAATGTGCTCATCTCAGGTAAGAAAGGGAAAAGCTTTGTACATCCTAAAATGTCAAACTATTCCTGTAAGTTGTTTTTAACATTTTATTGGTTAAATATTAGAGTAGATAAGTAGATAATAATTACATTACTAATAACAATAGTGTATTTGCGTACTCTAATCCATCACAACACAGGAAAAACATAAAATAAAAAAATGTGAGCAGGACAGTAAATACAATGCACAGCAATGCAGAGTGATATGCAGATAGTTAGTGCAGGTATGCAAGAATAAATACAACCCTATGCAGGTGAAACATAAAACTATTTCCTCCATAACAGCCTCTCACAACACAGTCAATAAACACTGTACTTAAAACAAAACCATAACCCCACTAATGTATACAGACCCATTATCACCATACACCTCTCAGCTGGAATATTCCCAGAAGCGTCTGTTTACTGAACCTTAAAGTATGGTAAATGGTTTAGGTATCAAATGATTCTAAAACATAGATGAAAATGTTCTTTCTGGAAACAAACTATAGCAGCGACTGAGGATGAATCTGCTATAATTATTTGGTCTATGCGATATAACATCACAGGTCACTGAACTATATGCTATGGGAACATTGGTCCTCGGTCCTGTAAATGTTTTCCACATATTGCTGCTGAATACATTTCTGTAAAATATTCTTCTTTTTTTTTTTAAAGATTATTTTTTGGGGCATTTTATGCCTTTATTTATAAGGAACAGCTGAAGGTATGAAAGGGGAGAGAGAGGGGGAATGACATGCAGCAAAGCATGCCGCAGGCTGCGGCTGCTGCGTCCAGGAGTTAACCTCCAGATGTGGGCACGCGCTCTACGAGGTGATCAACCCAGGCACCCTAAAATATTCTTTTCATGAAAAACACATCCAGCACAAATTTTTACTAAATTAGCCTGAAGTAAGGAACGTGCCTGTCAGTTAGAACGCAACACTTGTACTGTATAGTCTGTTGCCACGATGACTCGCCTGGTCTTGCAATTTAGACTTAGACTTCTCTTTATTGATCCTTTTGGGACGACTCCTGCAAGGAAATTGAAATTTCCAGCAGCCATTTTCAGCAGCTTACAAAAAAGGTATAAAAATACAGTGCAGATTTGTGTGCTTGCTCAAGATCAACTTGACAAGACTCGAGTCAGTTCATTGTTTTATGGCCAGTCCCACTTTACTCTGTTCATTATCTTATCATGGCGACAGCGGACACTCATCAGTTATTACATCAAGCAGTTAAATGTCAATAACAGACAGCTCCTGTCGATATGTCAGAACCGGAGTGATTATGTCGGAGTGGTTGAGTGCCACCCAGCATATCTGACTCTTAGCTGATCTACATTTAACAGCAAAATTAGACACACACATCCACAGAAGAGAAGAGAGTATCTGCATCTGTTTTCTTTAGTTGTCTTCAAACCATTGCTCATTCTGGGAGCAAAAGGGGAAAATGCAAAATCAGATTGTGGCCTAATCTGCCTTCACTGTAGATTATTTGTAAAATAAAAATGTTAGTGTATTAGCCATCACTGTTGCCTATTCATCTGTAATATAGCAGGAAAAAAATGCTGCTTTATTAGAGATTATTGCTATCTCAGAGTGATGTCAAATTTAGCAGAAAGAAAGCTGGAAGACATGATATATGTAATAGACATAGAATCCATATTAACTTTACAGGTGCGCTGTACAGTTTCACATGTTGGGCAGTACAAATTTAAAAAAAATAATACTAGGTGTGAAGAGCCTTCAGCAAGTTAAGTTCGTGTCTTTCAACCAGGGCAGTCTTCGATATTTTAAACCAAAAAGATGAGAGAGAGAAAAAAAACTCTAACTTGAGTGCATATTTCTCTGGAGAGTGAACACTCACTGCTGGAGGCTGGACTGAAGCATTGATTTGGGATTTCCTTTGGGTGGAAAAGGGACTGTGTCTGAAACCAGAATTTAAATTGGGCAAATAAAATGAAACTACAAGGTCTCGGTCCAGATGGATATGATGTATACCTTATGCAGTTCTAAATATAAATAAAACAAATGTCTAGAATGGCTTATCATGCACATTGACACAGCCTGCGGGCAACAGGTTGGTCTACTGACTCACAATCACTTGATACAAACTTAATTAACAGAGCACCCACACGGGTTGAGTGAATGACAGGTAAAGTCAAAGATCCATGCGAGAAACAACTATCTGTTGGAACGTTTCAATGCAGTCCACGCAAAACACTTGAGTATGAACATCTGGAACTCTGAGTAGCAGCGTCGAACAATGAAAGGATTTGTAGCGAATATTTACAGTATTTAAAGTCTAATCCAAACACTTACAATCTCTTATTTTTTTTGTCAAAGAGAATTAAAAAACAAAATGCTGGTTTAAGTAGTGAAGGCTGTTAATGAGGACAGCTCATGCTTGCAAGTGTAACGGCACTTGTGCTTGAAGAATGCTGAGTGACAGCAGTGCTCACTCTGCCTGAAGGTTCCTGGAAGTCAGATTTAGTACCACTTTCTGAGCAGAGCTCAACTTAGGTCTTGACAGCAATATACAAAATTGTGTTTTCCTCCATGGAGACACCATTGTTTCCATTGCATTTTTGCACCACCTTAAAAGGGAGCAAAATATGTAGTCATTTGTTTATTCATACTTGTATTTTAGGTTTTTACCAGAACATGTTTACATTTACTCATACTGTCTGTGTGAATATACCTGTATTAACCCTCTGTCTAAAACGCTCAATGTTAGAGTCTGTCTCTTTAAATCCCCCTCCCGAAAAAGCCCAGTCTGCTCTGATTGGTCAGCATTTGCGGGTCTTCCACATCTGCGCTCCAGGCATCTCTGCACCGTCATTGCAGCTGGGGAGGTACTGTAACGGCACTGTAGCTGCACTTTCTACATACATACTGTATATATCTACTGTATATATATGGTATAGTTGTGACTTCACAACCATAGAGAAGTCCTGACAGCTCATTTAAAGGAACAGTTTCTGAAAAAGACTGTGGGCATTTCTCTGTAGACTGAGCGTTTTGATTTCATTTATATAGCACCTTGGCCTGCTTTATAATAAAAAAAGACGAGGATATCTCACTTTTTACAAAATGGGACCTTTAAGTTTTAAGAAAAATGGTCAATACATTTCTTGATTTAAACTGTGGGGGCAATTTACTGCCTTTCCATTCAGTGTGGCATTTGCATGTTTTCTTTGTATTCACAAGGGTTTCCTTCCAAATTTCCCATTCACGCAGGCCAGCTGAACTGGAGGCAGTAAATAGTACACAGGGGCAAATGCAAGTGGACCTAAAGCCTTACACACATTGCATTCCACACAATTCTTAAAAAATGTAATGATTTAAAGGACATGTATGATATCTAAATTGAGAGTTCTCTAATATTATCACTGCTGCAGTAGTATATCCTTGAAATTCCACTTCTGGGATTGCTCCGTTGCCGCTTAAAAATCCACCGGATTTCACTCATTTAGGCTGGATATCCGTTGCCTTGGGCTTTCTTTGTGTTGGCATTTTAAACTCCGGTCGATTTATGAGGACTATGGTTACCTTTCTGCAAGGTAAATACAGACAGCTAGCTAGACTATCTGTCCAATCTGAGTTTTCTGTCGTATAACTAAAACAACTTTGAAACGTCCACGTTCCACCAAAAGAAGTTCCTTCCGAGCCTATTTTGCAGCTGCACTGCGGCTTTTCGCCGGTGCTTAGCAGCGGCCAAGACGATTGTGATTGGTTTAAAGAAATGCCAATAAACCATAACACGTTTTCTTCCCATCCCCAAATGCTATGTGGAGTAGCCAGACCCTCCTCCAGCGCGCTTCAAAGGAGGGTCTGGCAAAGCAAGACTGCAGCAACTAGCCCACCTGCTCGGGTTAAAAACTTCCTCCTATTGAGGAAATGAGTTGGAGCATAAATTAAGCTGAATGTACTCCTGAATAAAACGGATGTAGCTGTGAATTAGCCACATCACGGAGACAAAAACACAGCATTTCTCTGCGTCTCCCTTTCCTTCCTACCATCCTGTCCTCTGTGTCACCTTACTACTTTGAGAAAGTGGGTCTAATATTAAGAGTGAAATCTAATCCTGGTTGGCGGCTCATCAAAGCAGCGGCACCAACTTTGGCTCTGGGTGAGCTGGAGAGGAAGAGGCGTTAGAGGCACAGAAGCAGCTACAAATGTCTATATGTCACACTGGATGCATAGCCTTTTTTGCTGGTTTAAAACAGATAAAATCTCTTTTTTATCAGCTTTTATTCGTCCCAAAGTCTAGCCTTCTGCGAAACAGATCAACTGGAAGTGCAGTTTGTGTTTCAAGCTGCTGTACTAAGATTAATATGTATGTCAGAAAGGCAACATTTGCTAAAATGCATGGCCCTGGGATGGTGACTTCACTTGGTCGGTCTATCTGTCCTAATTATGTTGTTGACATTTTGTTCTCTGCCATCAGCAAGACAAAATTTCCCCTTGACCAAAGTTTTGATTCATGACAGCATTATCTCAAAAACCAAAAGGCAGGAGCTCCCTGACATTTGTTGTGGGTATTCATGGTCGACAGATAATGAATATAAATCTCAATGTTTTGATGATTTCCACAACTTTTTTTTTTTAATAGAACCAACATCAGAACAAAATTGTCACTTGTACACAATAAATGTACAAATCTAGTAGACATATTGCCATAACTCATTAATGCTGCCAAGAGGACAAATCCTTTTCTATTTTGGACACACAAGAGCTTTGCTCTCGTGCCACCATCAGACTAACATATCAATCTATGAAATGCAATGACTGTGCACATCCTTTTCTCTGAGTAGAAACTCCTTTAACATCCATGAGAGTGTGATCTTTCCTGTGACATAAACATTTAAGTATTTAACCCCACTGCTGGAAAAGGCTCCAAGAATAGCAAAATTACCACAGTAAAGGTTCATCCACTGATACTGTGGGGTGTAATGAATATTGCAGCCTTTAGGGCCCATAGCAGGCTTTACACATGAGGTCTTGTTTTGTCCACAAAGCAGTAGCAATGGAAGTGAACTAATTGAATAAATAATAATGACAGAACTAATTACTTGCTAATCAATGCGTCGGTCAAGTAATCACACATTAAAAGCGGTACTATGTAACTTTTGAAGGAAGAAATAATGTCTTCCGATTATAATTATCCTCCTAATATTGTTGTACTGTCTGACGTGTCCATGTGTATGAGATGCCTAATGTGTTTTGTGCGAACATTAGTTTGTGCATTTTTTTAACACCTTTTGATGATTACTTTGTTTTCTTTTCACCTTTGGGCGAGCTAATAAACTAGACTAATAGAAGCTTAATTATCCCTTTGGTGGATGGAGGCATAGCTAGAGACAGCATCATATTATGTCAGAGGTTTTAAATCAACTTCATGGACACTTTGAACACCTGTGCTGCTGCATTGTATCTCGATGTGTTGAAAAGTGTTTCTAACATTTAAACCACCCCCATGTGTCATTATTGGATTGCACTAGCTTGGTGCACTTTATAAACTGACATCTCAATGAACACAGTGTGTGATCTTTTATGATTATTGTGTACAATTAAAGCTATTTGTGCCATTATCTTTTAAATTGCTCTGCCTCTGCTGATGCATTTTGGTGCACTGTGGGTTATACCTCTGATATGATGATGATATTTTGGTGCATTCAAGAAGAAAAAATCTTTAGCAGAAAAATACTCACTTTGCCCTTGTTATCATCGGCCAGAATAACAGTCAAAGACAAGATGGTGGTCTCACAGAGCCTTTGCATGATAATTAGAGACGCACTCAAGATATTTTCATGACAGATTCACAAGCTGCCACTTCTCTGCCATATATTCAGCAGCAGATAGTAATAAAAACACATTTAAAACCTCCACAGTCTTCCCCCTTATTTCCCTCCAGTAAGACCCAGCCGTGGCCAGCAGGGCTTGTGGTAATGATGATGGTGGGAATTGGATACCTTGCGGGTAGAAACCAGAGCAGGTCACTGTACACCATGATAAAATTCCCGAATCCACACGCCAAGTTTCCCTTTGCCTCCTCCTCCTCCACTTCTCTACTTTTCCACTCCCCTGCTCCCTCTCTCCTCTGCTGCCTCTCCCTCTCCTCTGCTTTCATTCCCCTCTACTTTCCTTGATATCTGATCCAGCAGAGACACTCAAGTTACAGTTTTTACAGCTTAGCCAGCCCTACGCTGTATACATTCCTTTTTCCACTGTTTCTTACCCCACTCTCCAGCCTCTCATATCCCCTCCATGCCCACTCCTCCTTGTCCTTGATTACTCGCTGGCTTATTTTACCATGGCACACATTAAGCAGCCAGATGAAGGAAACACTGTCAGACTGTTTGGTTTTGCGGAGTATGATCCCTCACAAGGGCACATTGTGTGTGTGTGTGTGTGTGTGTGTGTGTGTGTGTGTGTGTGTGTGTGTGTGTGTGTGTGTGTCTGAAATATTAAAGATGAGAGAAGGGAACAAACTGGGTCCTTTTGTTGTGAACAAAAGGAATAGAAGAAGTTTTCAACAGGAAATCCCTTCATTAAACTTCCCTTACTATTCTAGGTCATAATCATGCAACCATGGTATTGTGTTAATTAGCTACCACTCTGCAGCTCGTAATGCTGGGTTCCAGTTTACAGTCTAAGGTGCAATGCTCTCATAACCAGCCACTGACCTTATGTTATATCATATCAGAAACATCAGTATTTGTTCAACATCATTGAACTTATTAACACACATAATGTCTCAATAACAATGAAGGTATGTATTGAAGGAGAAGCTGCAGCTAACTAGCTGTTCCCTACCTGGTATCTGTAGATCAGTGTTTTCCTAAATTACATTTGTAGACAGCCGCTTTGTGTATGTGTAGGTGTGTGTGTTTGTGTGTGTGTGTGTGTGTGCGTGTGCGTGCAATAGGAGATGAAATTCAAGGTTGCGTAATGAGCTACAATCGAACTTGTTTAGCCTTTGAAAGTGTTTTGACACCTAAACCACATCTGCTGCGCCATTCAGGAGCTTCCCCTGGTATTGACGGAGATACTGGAGGTGTCACGGGAGAGTGGTGTTTTTCCCTACGCACCAACAATACAACACGATATCTGCTGTATTTTGTATTGATATATCTACATAACATGAATCACAAGCTAGTGTACTGCCATTTTTATTTGGTCAGGTACATCTTTATATATTCCAAACTCAGATCCACAATATAGACTTGTCATAGTTACCATAAGTGCTTCCAAATCAAATATCAAATTAAGATGCTTTCATCAAATGAGATGTTTAACTGAAACGTCTGCTCTGCGAAACATATTGCAAGAGATGTCAATTCACTGAACCCTGAATGATGACCCGTGTCACAGCATCCATCATCTGACAGCAAAACGTAACTGCAAATAAAACATCATTTCTGACTGACATCCTATAATGACTTGGCTAATCTGATAAATTATATGAGGATACATTTAATTTAATTTAATTTTTTTTTTTTTACAGTCCAAATAGATTTATGGTAATATTTGCTCTCTATTGTAATGATAAAAATGAGCAGATAAAACCTGGACAGAGAGCACTTTATTGTGGCTAAATGATGCTCATAAAGATTTCATCCATTCTAAATGCTCCACTGAGACTACCTCAAGTGCTCCCCTGATAAGAAAGAAGGAAATGTCTCCATGGCGAGACGCTGCCTGACACAGCCACTACCCTCCATCCCTCCCTTCCAGACAACAGGAGAATGGGTTAACTGCAATTCTCCTCAAACTGAGGACCATGACTTTTTTTTAATTCTATCAAGAAAAATGTCCTGTTCAACAAGCAGTTAAAATTCTGTCATTGAAAGAAATTCCCTTTCTCTAGACCTTCAACGCATTTTAGGTAACAAGCAAGGACAACTCTGAATGCAGCTGCAATAAGTGGAAAACTCAACAACAACAAAAATACTTAAAACACAGTATTGCTAAAAATATATAGATATTGTATTAGGTTACATTAACAGTTTCTTGTTGCTCTAGGATAATCATCAACAAAGCATCTAGATAGTCATCAATAAAATGTATTTTTCTGTTTTACAGTAAGAGCGAAGAAGTAGTGACACATGAAGCGGCTGGTATTTGGAAAGGTCTAAATACAAAAAAGGATTTATTCCAGTCAGGGTTGTTTCAGGACTCCCTCAAAGCCAGCACCCTTGCTTTTCCTCTGACAACCTAAAATCAAAATTTCCCAAATTATTCCCGATGTAATCCCCTGCATATCCACCCATAACAGCAGAACACTGAGTGCATATGTGTCTCCAGCCAAATGTGTACAAACAATGAATAGATGGAGACAAAGCGGACACACAGCCTGCCTCACACAAACACACACACAAACACACACACATGCCAGGAACACTTTCTTTCTCCACAATGAACCGCACGGAGCTCAGGGCTCAAATATCACAATGTGCACCGAGCAACAACAAAAAAACGACTATTCAAACGTGTGGGTAAATATTGGGATAGAACCGTGCAGGCCGAACACAGGAGACAATGTGCTCCTGTCGAGTGCGTAAAGCTCACAGACGCACATCTGGATCGCACGCCTCTGGGCAGCTGGGCAACATACATAAACACAAACCCACGCAGTCGACAAGGACCCGCAAAAGCGTCGTGAATAGCCGAGTGTTCCCCCATTGATTTCTACTAATTATGCACATTGGCTGCTCTCCGTAGTGTAACAGTATTAATAGTAATAGTAGAGGCACTGTTGACGCCTTCACTGACGCACTGGATTTTCCATTAACTCTGGGCAAGCCATGAAAGGCAGGGCACACAAACGGCGAATTATGACATGAAGCGACGGGAACGTACACTGTATTCCTCATTGATTCAAAACTTACTACAGTAGCAGTGAATGGGTGCCGCATCCATTGTGCAAGGCGGTTTACTGGCAGGGTGCGCTGCTCAGGCAGGCATTCAGCGTGGATATATGACAATAGAACTTGGGTGAAAAAAAAATCATAAATCAAAGTTTGACTACCATGCAGCCAATTGCACTTGAGTGTATCGTATATTTTCACTGAGGACGCCTGTTTAGTGCTTCTATAGACATGCATGCTCCTCACAACCACTCTGTTTCCACGCGTAATCACATGCAGCTGGGCACAGACCCCCTTTTACCTTCATCTCTTCATTTATTTCCCTTTTCACCGGGTGAGCTGGTTTTCGGCTTCTTTTATTTTCCGGAGGTCTGCCCTCTTTTTCCATCTCTGCCATGTTTTCTCTGAGATACTTCTGCGGTGAGGAGGGGTGAGGAGGGGGTGAGAGAGGCAGCAGCAGCTGTTTACAGTCGCCAGACGGCGGATGTCTTGCAGCTTTTCAGCGGCCCGTGTGACGCTGGTGATGCCGCCGAGGGCTTGAGGTGCGCGGCTAAGTCAGCCATCTTCTGCCCGTATCCTCTACGGTCCGTGCACCAGTGGTGAGCCGCCTCTGTGAGTCAAAGGAGAGGTTGAGTGAGGGGGGAAAGACGAGACAGGGGGAGGGGCGTCCGTTGAAACATTATATGACGCGTTGATGATCAGAGGTTGGCTATTTCTTCTCGCTTTCCCATGGAGTGCAATCAGAGCAGTCACATCCACTTAACGTTGCTCCCTCATGGTGACAGTCTGCAAGCAGCAAACAGGTGCCCACACACAGTCGTCCAGTCACACATTGTTCTTCAGGGGAGTCTTAAAACCTGCTGGTGTTTGTCATAATGAAATTGGGTCTTTCTATCGGTTACAGACTTCACTGCTTCAGTCATTTAACACCACAACACTCAAGAAGTTCCAGTCTGGAAGTTCTACTTCCAGTCTCAGAAATGTCGCTGTCAGTCCTGAGCAGAGCAACTGTGCAGGGGGCGCGGGTGCAGTGCCTTGCTTAAAGACACATCAGTAGGTCAGTGGATGTTTCAGGGATTAAAAGCATGACTGTGTTTCTCTTGCAACGAGAAATAGCATATTATCTGGAGTAACTGGAGCAGGTGCATGATGATGGCAGTATTCTTAACTAAGAAAAAGAAATGTGCAATCAGAATAGAAGTGCAACCTAAAACAAATCCTTCATCATAGTGAGTGAAAAGGCTCAACACTTTCTTAAGGCCAAAGGAGACTGTTTAGGTGTGTTGATTTTGTACTGATTTTGAACCATCATGCTTAAAATAAAGTTTCCGTTTGTTCTTCTCCATCCAGTTGCCACCCCACAACGACGTGCATGGCACAAAAAAGATTATAGGTTTCTCTGTTTTCATTTTGGTACCTTGGTGGTGTGCTTCCGTCAACATTTGTCCTAATGAAACATGTTTGCAGGAATCCCATAGTTCAGTTATGGGTCTTGTAACAGTCAAGGAAGCTTGAGGATGTAACAAAGGTCTCATTTAGGCTACATTCAAACCATATCACACTTTGAGCCTTAAAGCAGTTTTGTAGTTTACTACTTTCAACATGTCCCAAATAACTGAGCTCAATAACAAGCAACTCTAAAAACTGATTTATAATTTTTTTTCCCCACATTATTGGACTGATCAATTATAACTGAACTTGAACTACACTTGAATCTAAGGTTAAAGGAGCAAAACTAGAGTTGTACCAAAACCGTCAGTCATACATTCTTTAAAAAAAAAAAATGTATTCCAAAAAATATTATAATGTAGATACATACAGTACATAGTCGTAAGTGTTTCCACAGCCTGCATATGTCTCACATGGAAAACATACAGATGCATGCTAGCCCTGCAGACCTTTTTTCACAGCAGACACTTCAGAAAAGCAATTGATTGATAACTTTAAAAACAACGTATTTCTATTTAGGTTAGCTGGTACCAGGGTCCTGATATTGTGCATGCTGGTTCACTGTCATGGCATACTGGAACACCTAAGAACTGAGCCTAACAACATTTGTTTCACCAGTGTTTTTCCTGCAATGACAAGTCAAAATGTCTGCTGTGCAAAAGGTCTATACTCAAACACATGGTCACATATGCACATTCATGTACATAAATCTCCACATATAATTACATACACATGTATTAAAATGTATTTTTTGTACAGTTGTTTTAATTTGGTCATTACTGGCATATGAAATGGATACAGATTATTAATAAATTATTTTTGCTTTGGGCATGAATTTTCCTAATTCATCTCCTACATGCTGTCCTCTGACTTTAGCTGGAATTACAATGAGTTGAGGGATGCTGCTCGTGGCATTGTGACACCCATTTGAGCCAGAAAATTAGCGGAAACAGGAGCTGTGAACCGTGATGCAGGGTCAGGGTCAGATGAATTGTGTGTTACAGTACTGCTCTTGCCCAGCTTTGCAGCAACCTGCATCACAAGATTCTTTTTTCACACTGAACCTCCAGCTACAGCAGTTTGGCTTAGTGTAATATAGGCCTAACTGTAATGCTTCTGATGACACTGTGCAGTAGGTGTGTGAGAAGAATATGTGAATATGTTTTTGTTTATTGTTGCATGGTCTTGCAACAAAGCATATGTGGATTTTGGTGTAATTCTTTGCTATAACTGAACATGGTTGTAACATATATTTCTAAAAACACAAAAAGTGACTCTACCCCCCAGTTTTGACAGTATGATGCTGAGAACAGAATGGTCAATAACAAGTTGTACAAATACAGTTTTTTTTAACATTTAAAACATGAATATACACTATGTGTGTTTTTTTTGTGAGTCTATTCAGCAAAGGAGACTGCAGCTCCATGTTAAGCTGCCCTTGACAGAATTTCTCTCTAGTCCGGTAACAAGCAGATGGAGTAGGATTCAATGAAAGCATTGTTAAACCTAATGCTGCTGGGGCATTTCCCTATCATACTGTGGTCCTATTGTCACAGGGATTGTATTACATGACCTGAAACATAAGGGGGGTTTCACAATTTAAACACTTTTATATTTTTATATACAGTTATATTTTTCTTTATCTGCTATTAAATCATATTTGACCTCAGTTGAGTTACAAGAAGTTCAGATTGTGGTTTGTAATATGACTTTGGCCAATACATAACGAGATAGGACAGAACTTAAACAGTAGGCATGGAAACACCCCGTCGCACTTACTTCCATCATCATGAAGTGTTTCGAGAAGCTGGTGAAGGACCACATCATCTCCAAACTCCCCCTTTTGATTCACTACAGTTTGCTTACCGCTCAAACTGCTCCACAGAGGATGCCATCTCCTCCACACTCCACCTGGGCCTGGAACACCTGTAGAAGAACAACACCCACGTGCGAATGCTGTTTCTGGACTTCAGCTCAGCATTCAACACAATCATCCCCCAACACCTGGTGAGCAAACTGGCCCCCCTTGGACTCAACACCCCGCTGTGTAACTGGCTGCTGGATTTCCTCACAGACAGACCCCAGTCTGTGAGGACTGGAAAAAAACACTGACAGCATCATCTTCCTAAGCACCGGGTCCTCCCAGGGCTGCGTACTGAGCCCACTGCTCTTCATCCTGATGAACCCACCATCTTTAAGTATGCGGATGACACAACAGTGTTGGGTCTCATCAGGGAGAATTACGAACTGACCTACAGAGGGGAGGTGAGACACCTGGTGGACTGGTGTGACACAAACAATCTAATCCTGAATGGCAACAAAACAAGAGAGATTGTTGTTGACTTCAGGAAAAATCAGCCAAGTCACACCCCCTTCTTTATCAACAACGCCTCAGTGGAGCAAGTCAGCAGCATCAAATTCCTGGGGGTGCAGATCACGAACACTTTGACCTGGTCCCTCCACACCTCTGCTCTGGTGAAGAGAGCACAGCAGCATCTGCAAACCTCCCCCCCTCCCATCCTCACCACTTTCTACAGAGGGACAATAGAGAGCATACTGCATCTCTGTCTGGTGTGGGCCTACATCGCCTCAGACTGAAACGTGGTGAGGACAGCGGAGAAAATCATCGGGACAGTATTTCCTTCCATCCATGACATTGCTCGCAGACGCTGCCTGACCAGGGCTCAATCAATCACAGAGGACCCCTCCCACCCCAACCATATCCAGGCCTCAGTCAATCACAGAGGAATCCTCCCACCCCAACCATGGACTGATCTCCCTGCTGCCCTCTGGCAAGAGGTTCAGCAGCTTCAAATGCAGAACAACCAGGTTCCACAACAGCTTCATTCCCCACGTCATGAGACTGCTGAACTCCCAATAATCCCCCCTCCCACTCATATGACACTAGTCACTTTACATGGACACTGTGAATCTTATTTGCAGTAATGTTCAATTCACTGTTTTCACTGCAATACATCCTGCAGCTACTGATATTTGCACTAGTCATAACCGTCTTATAATAATTAATCATTTTCAATTTTATTTTGCACATTCATATATTTATACTGTTTCTCTTTTTACTTGTCTTCTGTTTCATTTCTTTTTTCGGAGCATTGCAACTAAATCTCGCTCAACTCTGTATTGTGAATGTGCAGTTCAATGACAATAAAGTCTGTCTGTCTAAGTCATAAAGTCTCACGAAGCATGTTTTTGATTTACAAAATCAGACTTCATCTAAAACAAAGACACACAAAATGTCACTGTTGGGACAATTAAATGAAGAACAAACTGTGAGGCAGTATTGGCTCTTAAACTGTCAAAAAAAGAAGAATTGTATATCCGAAATATACAAAAACATTACATTAAGGGGGTCTCTCCTACAATAAGTGATGTGAACATTATCCTCAGCAAATGGAAAGCAGATGGGCCATCAGATTACTAACATAGGTGCAGTGTAAAACCTGTGTACATTTATACATCAGCCCCTTCCTACAAAGTCTGCTGAAGGTATCCGATTACATTTAGCAATTCTTTAGATTAATGGGCCCTAAATATATCTTCATGTATTAGGCTATGTAGAAAAAATCTTAATACCAGCCCCAAAATATGATTAGTTTATTGGCTTGTACCCTTGCTACTGTTCATCTCTGGAATGTTATATTCACTTACACTTTTGTTTTTAAAGCAAAGCTACCCAAATGTATAGACAATAAAAACATTATTTTAACTGTCACACATCATTTACAACACAAATATATATATTTTAAACTAATTTACTGGTTTATACTGGGTAATTTACCTAGAAAAATAGACATTTCAAATATAATCATAGCCATCTAATTTGAGAGAGCTACAGGTACCTGGTACAGGTACTAACCCTGTGGTTGGCACCTGGTTGTTGGTGGTGAGTGAATGATCATTTTACTCCATCCCAACCTCAGACTTATAAAAGAATAGGCTAATAATTGAATTATAATATTTCTACAATCACATTGTGCAGCCGTTTCAGTCGTGGACAGTGACGAGAGGTGTGAATTAAGAATTATATATAATCAAAAGGTTATATTTAAATAACCTAAAGAGACGCTTTGTAAATCTTACACTTGAATGAATTGAATGAAGCACTGGGACATACGATGTATAAATAGTGTCATGACATGTATCAGTGTTGAACTTTGATTAAAAAAAAAAAAAACGGGAACGTAAAATTGTCTCATAACGGACTTTAGCCGGAAGTGCTCTCCATATAAGGGGGCGTATCAGAGTTTGGCAACAGTCGTCATCACGTTTTACAGCGACGTAACGTATTACGCGTTTGAAGATGGCGGCTTGCAGAGACAGGTCGTGTGTTGTGAATCATAGCTAGTGACACTCTATATTTGTTAGGATAACAGATTAAGAAATACAAATGCGGCACTGTTTAAGGACATTTTGGAACGTTAGAGGCTAAATCTGGTGATACCATTTAAATATGGTGGCAGGTACGTGAATAGCACTTTGAGCAACTGTCTCAAAGTACAAAAACCTTCTAGCCAGAGAGAGAGAGAGAGAGAGAAAAAAGAAATGTTTCCAGCTTTATGGTCACGACTTACCTGCAGGGCTCTGTCCAGCCGAGGACAGAGCACGCTGAGTCTGTTCTCCGGCTCTGAACCTGCTAACTGGACTAAAGTGGTCTCCGATGCAGAGAGGATCGTCGGATATCCTACCTCCTTCATGAGTCTCCGCTGCCTGCTCAGTGATGAAATCAGTAATGTTGCCATGTACGTCAGAAAGCTGGTCGGGACTAAACACCCTTTACTCAACACTGCAAGGTAACGTTAACCCTGCCGACCTTCTGCTGGTTTCCGCTGAGCTTCGACTTCTCCGCCAAACCAAACAATATATGTTAAGAAATGTGGCAACATAGCACGAGACTGTGTGTCTGTCAGCAAAGCTTCGAAATAGATAATACACTTTTAAAAGAGGGTTATTGTTTCACTCTATTTCGGCATGAATATAAAACCACAACTAGCTTTCAGTTTAAATGAAATAGGCCTAATTACCTTTCCTCTTCGATAATACTACTACTAAGCTAGGGGTGTGCAAATAAATCGATTCTAATTGCGATTCGTCCTCTACCAATTCAAAATCGATTCATAGAATTCCAAAAATCGATATGTTTTTAATTTAGTTTTATTTTATTGTACGTCTACTGCAATCACATGATAGATACTTTACTGAAGTTCAAGGTCCCAGTAGTAGACATCACACATACACATACATCCTAACAGGGCGTTAAAATAACAAATTCTCACACACATACATACATACATACATACATACATACATATATACATTCATACACACACACACACATGGGAAAAGTAACTACATTTACATACTGTAAATCGTTTTTTAATCAAGAAATGTTTTGTAATCGAATTGTGATATTTTCCGAATCGTACACCCCTACTACTATAACAGTTGACTTAACTTAATTTTAATCCTCCTTTCAGCCACAGAGGGCATACAACATCCTTTGTCCTTTGACCCTCATGTAGAAAGAAAGAAAGGAAAAACTACCCAAGAAAAACCCGGTAAAAGTGAAAGAAACTTCCAGGAGAGCAACTACATTGGTGCCAAGCATGACAAAGAACCACATGAGCCAACAAAAACATGGCCAAAGTCCTTGAGTGCAGCTAGTGTTCCATTATTACTAGGCCTCACTCTGATGTGTGCCTCTTGTGTAATCACTTTTGCACAGATGATTGCATTCAAAACATTGATTAGCCACTGTTTTGTTAAAAAACTAACAAATGCAAGTCAAACTTAAAATTAAACCCAACAGGTTATTTGGCAACTCATATAATTGGGGTTTGATGTTTATGTTGTGTCTTACAAGACCCACACACAAACCTAAACACACTTGATCCCACCTGCAGATGCATTCATAGTATCCACTTCCATAATTTCCTAGGCATGTGGGGAAACAACATTGTTTGTAATCCATAAATCAATACATTTATTTTCAGTCAAGCAACAACTATTGTCAGTGATTGGTGTCTCTTACGGTATCAGATGCTATATTGTGTGTATTATTTTGCAATAACCATCTAAAAAAGAGGCTGTGTTCATCATGCTCCAAGTTTAAATAGGAGTAAATAGTATGCCGAGGTACATGATGTAGAGGGGGGAGGGGGTTTGCACGGTGTGGGTTTTGTCATGTAGGCACAGTTAAACAGTCAGACTAAAACCCCCAAAACACATAGTCTTTATTAGACACGATGGCACGTAGCTCAGATTCTGACATGTTCCCACACAAATGAATGCATGCAAATATTACTGACAAACCACTTTTATTGTATTCAATTTTAGTTATAGTATCAAATCATAACAAGAGTTATCTCAAGACACTTTACATATAGTGTAGGTTTAGACCACGCTCTGTAATTTACAAAGACCCGACAATTCCAGTAATTCCCATATTTAATTCTAACAAAAATGAAAATGTTTTACCGTAAGAGCCAAACTTCATTGTTTTGTAGCAGCCCTCTTAGACAGCATTTAGTACTGAGTTGAGAGAAATGTCCTTAGCTTTGATTTGTGCACTCTCAGTAGCCTGGTGAAGCACTTAATGGATCTGACGAACTATTCAATTTTGATAGATAGATAGATAGATAGATAGATAGATAGATAGATAGATAGATAGATAGACTTACTTAATTCTTCTTGAGGGAAACTTTAGGCATCCAGTAGCTTAGGCAACCATAACACAACAAAAGGTAGACTGTGTGCAATGGTGGTAGTGCAAAAGAGAACCGTGTAGGGATTGATCGGTGCAATAGTTTATTATTAAATATTGACTATGAAGGGACAAGGATGTAAACCGAATAGAATTAGAATTGCTTGACAGAAAATAAATAATATACTGAACATCAAGAACAATATATAACAGGAAATGATTGATAAGATGTAGATGTTATGACTTATGATGCAGTTACTTCAGAACAGAGCCATGGGATGTGAAAGCCTTTGGTGTCTTTCCTTAGACTGGGTAAAACCCTCTGCCGGCGATTTGATTTCGCCCTGCAGCTCGGTCTGGGAACCTGCATGTTTAATTCTTTTGCTTCAGTTCACAATTTTGAGGGAACCAATCACAAACTGGCTTATCTACCCTCTATTGGCGGGTTTAACACAATGACGATCGAGAAGCGACCAAGCAGCTTCTTTTTACATTCAACATTCACAGATTTTAGGTAAACAGAGAAAAAGCAAAGCCATTAATTTTTTTTTTTCTTTGCATGAACTTTTCACATTCAGAAATTATTTTAAAGAAAGACCAAAGACGCACGACCAAGGGTAAACTATGCAAGTACAAGTGTACCACCATTCCTAGTTTTGTCGATAAATCCTGTTTTGTTTTCTCTGTGCACTAGGCCTGCACAATTAATCGTTATAAGATCTTGATTCACTCTGTTCACGGTTTCATTTTTCAATAACTTAGCCTTTTCTTTTTAATTAAAAAAAAAGTTGATTCTGATTTAATTTCACAAGCCGACTGCATCACAAACACACCGTATAAAATAGGTGTTAAATTGCTTGTGATTCACATTTTCCCCCGGTATAAATCAACTTGATTATAAATCACCTTGATTAGATGTTCCTAAACAGGCCAATGACCATACCAGGCATGTTTTCTATATCAAGTATTTAGCTATATTTGCACAAAGCCAACAGAGCTTACTTGTGATGCAACTCCAAATCCACCATTGTGTATTGATGGAGGAACTACAACAGGTCACATCTTCCAGATATTATTATCCAATCACTTCATCAGAAGAGTTGCCAGTGCTTTTTTTTTTTTAATGTTTTATCAAAGAATTCAGAAACTTCGAGAACCAAGGAAAGGGAACGAGAAGAGAGAGTCCTTAAACTCAATCCTGCCATGCAGACGGTTGTTTTGGAAACAAGAGCCCAAGGGTGTAATAACCTATACACCTAAATCTGATATGACAATCCATTTGGGTGTTGTAGCAAGGGGGCGGGGGTGTTGGGGGAAGCAGACCTCTTGACAGTCTGACTCCTCACTGTCAGCTTGGGTTGTCTGGTTCGTATTTCCACTGTGTCTCGGCCTTAGACACACGGCAGATAAAAATATCCACAATAGCAGACAGGCAGACCCTCGTGGAGTTGGGTTTCGGTTTTTCCTTTCCTTTCATTCTCAAAAACTGCAGCTCAGCTAACTTTGCCCCAAAGTCTGGAGTTACAGCGAGGGTACTGCAGCCCAGGAGAAGAAACTTGCTTTAAGGACAGTCCTTGAGAGTTTGACTTCGACTAGTGTTTCCTTCCAGTGTTTTCTCACATTTTTCTCAAGCTTGATCTTCAATTGGAAGTTGGGTTGGAAACCAGAGGGTCACCGGTTCAAGTCCCCATGTGGACCAAAGTACGGAGTGTGGATTGGTGCCTGGAGAGATGCCACTTCACCTCCTGGCACTGCCAGGTGCTCTTGAACAAGGCACGTACCCCCAAGTAATGTTTTTGTAGATAAGAAAACTCCACAGGCCACCTTTTAATTATAACCTTTTGAAGAGTTTATCATCCAAACGTCAGAACTCTGCTGTCATCAGATTCTGATTAAACTGTTACTGAATCCTGATTGGTGCGTGGAAGTGACATCACTCCTTTCCAACAGAACCTCTTCCAATGAGAAGAGCTTGACAAAAAGCACAGATACACAAATCTGAAAGTGAAATAACTAAATCTTTGCAGAATATTATGCGTTGGATCCTTTCGCTCAGTAAGAAACTGATGAGAAAAGAAGAGTCTTTAAAAACCAACTTCATGTTTTATCAAGAACTTTGCAAAGTATTTTCAAGGCAAGAGCCACATTATACACTAGGGCTGTTGGAACAAATTCCGAAAGTTGAATACAATTCAAATAGTAAAAATGCTGAAATTACTATTGAATGTTTTTTTTTTTTTTTTTAAATAAATATATTAGCTAACCTTAGCTAATTTACCTCTTCTCATCTTGGCCTGCCCACATGTGAAAACGAAATGTTTTGTCATGTCAGGTCTGATAGCGGGAGTGAGAAACAGAAGGCGTTTGAGGTCTTAAGATCACGGAGGTAACGTTGGTACAGTCAGAATGACAGGCTGCAGCTGGGAATCGGATGAAGGATGGGCAATAGTTTTAACATGGCTTTAACATCCTAATCCACCAAGCCAAAATGCTTGTGTTATCATTAGTTAGCTAGCTTGTTTGTCACTGTGCTAACAGAGCATCGTTAGCCTTTACAACAGAGCTGCTTCATTACTCTTGTTAGATAATGTTTTATAACCGAGATCTCTGTTGATTTGTGTTTGTCGCTGTGTGCTCGTGCTGGAAAATGAATATAAACACAGTTGCGTGTCAGAAATGCAGTGCGCCATGACATAGGTCCACTTCAAGGCCAGGCTAATGTTGGAAGTCCCTCTAGTAGACAGAACAAGTAACAACAACCACATGCTTATAGTTGCATTGACAATGTATAAGCCTGTGTAGTGTAGTACATATTAATGACAGGCTGCATTAGAGCATTGAATAGTTGAATATTGTTCGAATATTTAAAAAATTACAAATTAAATTTGAATGGTATTATTATTATAGAGGAAGATTGACAGCACTATTATACACACACCATTCAGAGGTCCACTTGCTGTACTTTGTGGCATTTTGGAATTGTGAGAATCAAGTCCTGGGAATTGGAATTACCTGTTGGGCGACTTTCTAAACACATGATCATAATCTATAAAGCTATCTGCTGTGCCCAGTAGAGACTCATTGCATACATGTGGAGTGCAGGCACATTCATTCTTTCAATATTTGGGGGGGGTAAAAGGCATCAATGAGAGAATAAGATAATAAGAGGATCAATATGCCACCACACTCTGAGGTCATACATTTGCATCCATTAATTCCAGCCCCTGGATACAGAGACTAAAGTTCCTGAATTCCTGCGCTGCAGTTGCGGAGCAGAAGGCGTGGTGACCTGTCCACAACCCTTTAAAATGACAGCAGCCCATTTCTCTCTTCCTGCTCCCTCTCTCCTTCTCTGTTCTATCTCTCCTTTTCCACATCATCCTTGCCCCACCCCTTTGCGGGAGGGTGGTTATGATTGATTGATGTATGCCGGTGTGGATAGTGACATAAATATTAATCATCTACCACCCTCAGGCCACTGGCTTAACCAGACTCCCCAAGAGGAAAGCAGCTTCTTAATTTTTAGTTTTCTGTTCTGCATTCATCACTGCACCAGGCTAGTCCCCATTTTCAAATTGAGTAACAATTTAGAGTAACCCTAAATAAACCCCATGAGCTGCTATGAAAGACAGCCCTACATAATTCCACCTGTATCATACTTTTTTCTTTTTTTTGAGAAAGGCAGCATGAGGGGTTTTATGTTTTTTGGGAAGGAACAAAGCTTCGGGGTATGTGTTTTTTTTTTTTCTTTCTTTCTTTCTCCTTGCACCAGAACAGTGAATCACCAGTGTATTTCTTCTGTCATCTTCTCTGGCTTTCTCATTTCTGTCTGGCCTCTATTCCCTCCATCTCTCTCCGTACCCTCCCTTTCTTCATGCTTTATCTCTCACATCCACTCTCTGTCTTGGGTTCCTCCACCTCCCCCTGTGGTGCAGAGGGGTGGGTCATAGAGGGTGGAGGTGGGGTGGCGAGGCCGGTGTCTGGGCATCGAGCGGAGGGGGGCGTGGTTGCTTGTCTGCCTTGGAGCCCCTAATGAGAGCGTGATTCATGGCACAAGGGGCTCCCATAGGGACAGGATTAGAGGTGCTGTGTCTAACCGCTCCCCAGAGAGTGTAAAAAGATATTTAATCTGCCCACTACGCAGGCAGCTACCTCTGGGCTCTGTGTGCATCTCTGTGGGTGTGTCCCCCCCCGACCCCTTCAAACCCAAAAGAAATGTATAGTCCTACAGCAAATCAGATCAATTATATTCCTGTAATTCAGCTTTACAACACCTTTTAAAGCTGCTATAATCAATATTTTGATATTAACAATGGCTCGTTCATAGTGAGAAACCCACAGAGACTAACCACCCCACCATGCAGCTCCCTCAGCTCTATGTAGCACTCTATTAGCTTGTTCAAAGTCATTGTTTTTGTTTTGTCAGCCAATAACTTTACTGTTTTGGTTCAGTGTTATGGCTCAATAGCGGTCTCAATTTTATTTATTTATTTATTGATTAATAGATTTGATGATTAGCAGCCGCTACATTGCAATTCCCACTGCCTACCTGCATGGAAATCAGTGGGACTGTTTTTTTTTTGCTCAAAGGACAAAAGAGCCATACTTTGGAAGTAATATGTTAGCCAACTTTATTTTCCTTCCTACTATGAACCACATAGTTTCAACTATGCATGAGGGGTGTTTTCAAGCTGTTACTGGCTTTTAAACATTGCTCATTAAAACAGGGTAAAGCAGTTGGAGCAGGTGTTAGTGCAATCAGGCTCTTCACAATAGATGGCAGCAGGGTATAGGACAGCGGTTCTCAGACTTATTACTCAAAGCATCTGATTCCAATGCTAGGTCACTGACAATAACAAAATAACATTTATTTAACTTAATTATAACATTTAAGCAGCATTTATTGACTTGAGTACTCTATTTACCTGGTCAACTTTTGTACCAATACCGGTACCCAACGGGACGGTAGCCTACTCTTTCTCTGTAATACCAAAACAATAATTCTAGTTGTAAAAATAAGTCCATCCAGACGGATCACTGATCAACCACCGTCAGCGTAACACCACTACTGTATTTTCAACATCCGTAACAATTGATCAACAGAGCATTTATTTAAAATTAGAAAGTGTTACACTACGTATTGTTTTCTATTCATAAAAACAAGCTCTGGGCTGGGCTGGGCCGGTGCGGATGCGGACTTTGGTCCGGACTTTGACAAGCCATTGTGTAGGGTTGGATGTTAGAAACATAAATGCCACATGCTTCCTCTTTTTAAGACTCCTTTGCTGCTTTGAAAGATTTTGTAAACACAGGTCAAACTTAGCATTCAGTTTGCTTGCCAGTAAAGTGTGTCTGCTTCTATTGTCGAGGACTACAACAAAATCACTTTTTCCTACAGAACTAACGGACCATGGGTCCACATCACCGTTGAATAAAGGATCAAGTCTTTAATGTTTATCTATTGGTATTTTAATCTGCTGATGGTGTTTCTTTGCAGGGGCTTTGTCAACGACAACAGGAACAACCTTCAGCTGAGGGGACTGATCGTACTGTTGTTGTCGAAAGCTGCAGGGCCAAGCCACACAGCCTCCGATCTTCTGTCTCAGGGCATGGTCAGCGGGATCTATCCTAGGTAAATACATAAAAATCAAACTTGAGTTATTGAGGTTCAGGATAAATGTTTGCATTATTTTACGTAGGTTTGACAAGATGGCAAGTTGGTTGCAGCTTTGCCCATTACTAATTAGATCCATCCAATGTCCATTCAAAGCATCGACCTACGGCGGCTGGCCAATAAAGGGCGCTATGGCCTCTAAATTAATTTTAAAAATGACTTGGAATATCTTTTTTTTAATAAGCAAGTTAAATATCAGTGCTGTAGTCAACATCACCTAAACCAAGACCAAGTCATCACCAGAGTGTGTCGAGACTGAGACCAAGTTATTAGTTGCATTCGCAAGTTTTGACACATAGGCATAAATCAGACAATGCACAGGCATTTTAGCGAAATCTCTTCACTTGTCTTCTTGACCGGTCTTCAAAATAAAATCCGGAGTCCTCTTTATCTGAGACCAAGACAAGACCGAGTAAAAATGTGGTTGATTCAGAGACGATGCAGAGACGTTTAAAAAGTGGTCTTGAGACCAAGACCGATCTTAAGTACTACAACACTGGTAAATATTATTATATAATCAGTAAAGGGGCACTTACATTCACTCACACACAAGCGTGGCAGTCCCAGCTACCAAAACAAAGAACAGAGAATCTCGGATTACAACTTTCACAGAGGGAGTGTGACTTAAATGGTCTAAATGTATGGGGGAAAAGTACATTTTTAAGCCACAAGTCACATTTCTTTTGTATTTCCCCTCACTTTAGTCTCACACCATAACAAACCGTAGTATAAAAAAGATCATCATTATTATAAAGAATTTGCACTAGTTGACATACTCCTCCTTAAGCAGCCACTGGCATCAGCCATCCAGTAAGCTGTTGTTCTGGCTTTGTTTTTGGTTTGTTGTTTCTCACACTTCCTGACATCTGGTATACTCCCTGAACACTGCATGTTTGACTTTACAGCTCTAGATGGTGTAAGTAGCAACACCAGCAGGATGCACTGATGAATCTTCCTTCTATGCAGGAAATTCCCTAATGCCTGGTTTAACTATGAAACGTGTAATTGGTTCCTATTGCATAAAAACACTATAACCTTGAGGATGTTCTCAAATGTTAAAAAGGTGTCTACCAACCTTAATCATAGACCGTCTTAGAAATTATGGCCATATCATACCATAGCTAGTGTTCACCAAGCAAATTCTTTGGTTTAATACATTCAAACCAAGCTGGTAGTTTAAATTCACAGCTGGTGAAATTCAACATTGGTTCATATCTGTAACCACACACTAGCAGATCTTTCTGGCTTCCACATATTTCCATTCTCATGTATTTAATGCTTGGGAGAAAACATTACAGGAACAGTAAACATGTGTAACATTGCATTGTAGAGCCATAAATGTGCATGGCAAGCAGACCACGAAAGGCGATGCCACTTTTGTCCCTCTTACATGGCTGCTGAAGGATAAATATTGAAATAAAATCCTTGTGTCAGGTAATTCTATCTTGTCCTCTGTGGTTATTGTCCGTATCAGTTTCTGTAAATGAAGCACTACATCATCGTGCGAATATGATGGAATCTGGGGGCAATAGAACCACAGTTACAAAATTAGGATGGGTTTTTGTATTTGGTTATATTTAGGTTGAGACTAATTTCTTTCTTTTTTTTTTTTTTTAAAAAAGTTCTTTCAGTACCTAAGTTTTTGGTCCACCCTGCAGTTGCTGTTTTGTATTCACTGCTATATTAATTATAATGAGATTTATTAGGCTGAAAAATGTCAAAATCTTTTTTTTACTTACTGAACATAGCAACCATCATTCAGCAACATCACAATAGCAGTTTCACCTAATAAATGTTTGCATGTAAAAGAACATTTCTCAGTTGTTGCTAACAATATAATCTAAAATGCATCAGCCTGAAAGTATTATCTTTTATTGGGGCTGTATGTATATGTACAGTATGTATTTATGCTTTTAACCGTGCTAGTGGCATGGCTCAAGGGATGGCGGTAGCGTTGGTCGGTCTGTCCACCATTTTGGTTCAGATGGAAATATCTTGACAACTTTTGGACGGATTGCCATTCAATTTGAGGATAAACCCATGATTACATTACACTGCAGTTGCAAACAACCAAGTCTCTTCACGTTCCTTGAATTTAAGATAAGATATTTTTTATTAATTTATCTGTATTAATCCCACACTGGGGAAATTCACTTGTGACTGCAGCTCAAAAGAAAAATTCACACAATACACATTAAATAGATACACGAAAAAAAATATTAAAAGAAATGGTATAAGAGATATATATGAAAATTGAAATTGCCAAGACAAATAATATATTTAAATATAATAATTTGTCTTGACAATTTCAGTGTCGCCCCTCACTGACGATCAATCTTGTTGTCTTTCCACTTAGACATTTTTGTTGCCGTCTTTGTGTAAATCACGCTTCTTCTTCACCCTCTGATGTTTGTATTCTTCCGGTTTCGCGCCAGCTGCATGATAGAAACGCTCACTCACTGAATTCTCTGGACAGCGAGCTGCTCTATTCGCACATGGGCTCAACGGGACATTACACAGACTTTGTACTAGGTCAGCTGGCTGGGTAAATTCCGTTTTAGTGTCCAGTCCAACAAATTCAGACATTTGCATTCTCACATACGGGTAATGTCTAGATACCTTCGGGGGTTTAGTGCATGTGTGAAAGGGACTGTACTGACTTTTTGTCCAGTGCCACCAACAGGTCACAATTTGCACTTATCCAATTAAAATATCTCTACATCTGCTTAATATATTGCCACAAAACATTGTACAAACATTTGTGTTCTGCAGAGGATGAATCCTAATGACTTAAGCTGTCCCCTGACTTTTCTGTAGATTTCAGATTTGGACACCACCCTCTGGCTAATTATTACATTTACTTCACTGCATCTCCAAAAAACTATTTTTGGTTGTCAACCTTTATCTATCAGACAGTTTAGAGTTCTTTACAGTGAGCATTAAAGTCTCACAGTTTGGCTACTATGGCTGTAGACTCTTTAGTTTTGTTATAACAAAAATTGCTTAATGAAATTTCTAGGCAAAGATGTAACAAACTATAACATATTTAGTTATTTATATTATATTTAAATACCCTTGAATAAGTGGTAAATATGGTATTAATGTACTCCTGGTAAAATGCTTGAGGTAGCACCCCAAAGTCTTCTCTGGCTTTCTCACACACATTGACTACCATGCAGCTCTGAACAGGGATGTGGGTGTGTTCCAAGTGGTTTCCAGAAGTGACTGCTGTGTTTGGCATGGCTGTGCGCTGGGTGCCTGAAAGGCTTCTTTCTTACTGCTAGCTGGCACGAAGCACATGTGTGTAGTGGAGCCGTGTCTGTGCAGAAACATCCTAATATTAGAACTAATTGGAATAACCCGGACACCATGGAAGCACTCAAGTCCGGTCCTTTTCAGGCTGTGTGGCCGAGCCGTGTCAGCAGGTTGTGTCTCTCTACAGGACGAGTTACTACACACTCACCTCATGTCACTACCTGGCAGTAGCATTACTGTGGCACTGGATCACAATCCAACCTGCATTCTCTCACTCATGTCTGATGGATAGTCCACACACACACACACACACACACACACACACACACACAGCATGACTTGATCACCTCATTTACACTATCTTGCTCTCGTTCTCTCCCCCCACCTCTCCTGAGCTCATTAGAGAGAGATGGAGGGAGTTGGGGTGGGGCGGCTTTGAGGGGGTGATTGAAACCTCTGGGGGATGGTCTCCTCCCTCCTGACAGGCAGCATTTGTAAAACATTTCCCACTCTGCTGCCTGACACTGATGATTCACCAAAGTATCACCATGATAGATAGATAGATAGATAGATAGATAGGTAGATTCTCACAGATAGTCAACTTTTACCCATCACACCTCTTAATTTCCTGTGACAAATGAAAGCCATACCACTGAACACATCCCGCAGCCCGTCTGATGGACAGGCCACCTCTTTACATCACACACAGGGACACACTCACATCTGCAAAGCTGTATTTCATGGTGAG
>JABXJD010000022.1:1185000-1200000 GCA_013375575.1 Percina caprodes | reverse complement strand
ATAAACATTTGAATGCATCAGTCTGTGTGCAATGAATAAATATAATGTACAAGTTACACCTTTTGAATGCAATTACTGAAATAAATCAAGTTTTTCAAAATATTCTAATTTACTGGCTTTTACCTGTATGTGTATATATATATATATATATGTGTATGTGTATATATGTGTGTGTGTGTGTGTGTATATATGTGTGTGTGTGTGTATATGTGTATATATGTGTGTGTGTGTATATATATATATATATATATATATATATATATATATATATATGTATATATGTGTATGTATGTATGTATATATGTGTGTGTATGTATGTATGTATGTATGTGTGTGTATATTTAGTCTTTTTTTTTTTTTTTTTTTTTATTCTTTCAAGATGTACAATAAGTACATGTTTAGATTGCAGTTGAATCGCAGTTGAAAACTGTGATTATCCAGTGGACAGTCTTTGTTTGGAGCAGTGTGTATATTATATTGAAATAAAACAAACAAGGCTCCCCAATCTGAATATTGCAGTTTTATAGACTAAATAGATGTGTTCTCCTGTTGCTAGAAGGATGAAATGAAACACACAAATCCTTTGTTTTGATTGATTCCTTTGTGGTCAGCGCACCTGTACGTGATGCTGTGAAGGAGTTTTCAAACCTGTCAAACCTGCATATTTCACCAGTATAAAGACAATAAAAAGGTTTCTGTCAAAAAGCTCTCTAACTGTCAAGCCTCTGGAACGCCTCTCTTAAAAGCTGTTGACAAAAAAGCTGAGATTTTTAAATGTATTCTTTTTTGTGTTTCCTAGTCAGCGGCACTTAGCAGAAATCACTGAGTTGATCCACACGGCGTTCCTGGTGCATCGTGGGATAGTTGATCTGAAGGGGTGGACGGATACAGATGGCCCGCTGAAAGACATGGAGTTTGGGAATAAGATGGCTGTCCTGAGTGGCGACTTCCTGCTAGCAAATGCCTGTACTGGACTTGCCCAACTAAATAACACTAAGGTACCCTGTCTGTCAGTAAGAAACTGTTGCCCTGTGAAATATCTGACCTGACACCAGTGATATTTATAAGAAACACTGCTGTCTTATTTGAGCTGCCAGCAGTCCTTACCACTCCAGAGATCCTTTTTCATTCAAACAGTGTAGCCAAGGGTCCGTTTCAGAAAGGAGGTTTAGTGAGAACTCTGCGTTTGTTAACTCTGAGATGAGGGGAAACTGGGTTTTCTGTTTCAGAAAGGGAGGTTAATCAAACCTGAGAGAGAGAGAGGGGTAACTCCAGCCCGTTTCAGAAAGACAGGTAACTTAACCTCAGAGTCAGTTACTATGGTAACTGAGTCTGTGAACCTAACCTGGTCGGAAGCAGGTTTTCTTTTCTGTCTCCTCCCTCTGACACAGCGCGCTTTCATTTCCTCATTCATTCAGTCTGTGTCAGATGCATTTTAGAGCAGTTAATCTTCATGAATAAAAAACAGGGTTGGTTTATTAATTGGGCACGCTATAAAACTTTTTTTTTTCCTCCAACATGGAATGTCCTTTTATCGGTGATCCCGTTGATGAAGAAGCTGTATTACTTTGCAGGGAGTTAAACATACGTTGAGAGATGATATTGAGGCCCCAACTATATAGATGTATTTTCATTTCCAGATAACTACCTATTTGAGCGGTATCGTTTTTTTCTTCCCAGTCTATCAGTTATGTAGCCTACATAACTTTATACATCCTCATATCACTAACGTCACCCATCGTGGACATGCTCTACATCCCAGCACATTCTTTGTGTCGCATTACATTTTTTTAAAGGTTTGTGTTTAGTTCCCTGGACACAAACCAGTAACAGACATTAAAAAGAAATAAATGATTGTTCACAATTCTTTTAACCCTCATGTTGTCCTCAGGTCAAATTGACCCGTTTTCACATATCAATGTTCTTTTAAACTACCCAATTGTAATTACCCATAATAACATGATTGATTCCACACAATGCTCTTTGGTAAGTACAAATCTCTACTTTCATTAATTTTAGGTTGTCTTATTCAATTTTATAGCATTTGAAAAAAACAAAATTGAAGTGGTTTTGAAATAGTATTGAGTAAAAGTTGACATATTCCAGTCTGTGATTATCCATCAACATACTTTCCTCTTTAGTCTAAATAATTCCTAATTTCTGCTTTTCTAACTCAAACATTAGGTTTAATTTCCTATAAATGAGGTTTATTGAACATAAAGTCCAAAAATGACTGTAAAACTAAAGTTAATAAGTTAGTGTTATGTAATGTTGAAAACATCAAAAAAAGTGACAAAAATGGGACACAAACATGAGAAAAAGTTAAAAACTTTGATAAAAAAGCCTCAACAAAAGTGTAGATTTTCAGTTTCGACGGGAAGACAACACAAGGGTTAATAATGGTGCTGCAACCTCAGAATGGGATTAGTAGAAGATTACTTTTTCGCAGGATTGCACCTACCTGTGATTAAATATGAAATCAATACATTATATTAGAGCTTATGCGTTGACTCGAGCAGCAATTTATTTTCTCCCACACAAATTCTCACTCTTTTTTTTGTTTTTTTTGTTCAAACTCGCTGTATGTTCGAGTGTGCATAAGTATTTCCGCTGACCAGTTTGTTTGTGGTTGTTACCATGGTGAATCCTAGTTTCATGGCTCCATTCATGCTGCCTTTTAATAGTGGTGGTGCACGCGCTTAACTCTGAGTGAACCTACTCAGAGTTGATTGAACCAACTCGAATCAGCTGTTTTGGAATCAGAAACTCAGAGTTTCCCATTGCAGGGTAAATCAACTCAGAGATCAGGGTTAGACTCAGTTTATTAAACCGCCTTCCTGAATTGAACCCCTGGAGATTCCCAGCTTGGGGGCCCCCGTATGGGGCCACAAGATAAATCTAAGTGTCTGATGATCAACAAGATACGCCTGCTTCAAAACCTCTGATTTGCTTAGCTAGATATTGTTTAGTGTTGTCTCCATTGACAGCTGATTCTCCTAGTTAGAGAAACAATGACCAAAAAAAGAGATTTGTAGGCCAGATTTATAATAGGAATGTCATCTTCCTATATAGCGCGATAGCTACCTAGCCGTATTCATGAGAAATAGCGACAGAAAAATGGTGAAAAGCGTGGATGAGATTGACACCCACTGATGGCTGTTTCTGCCAGTTAGAGAAACAATTGACCAATCAAAGCTCTACAGGTGGGATTAAGAACGGCTACGTCATTTTCCGACAAAACTATTTAGCAACCTAGCTAAAGTCATGAAACTATAAAAACCAAAAAATGTATTGGATGTACGAGTTTTTCTAAGTTGGCCTACAGAAATACTAACTTTTAAATGACCCTATTCCTTTAAACAATGTGAAAAAGCACTATGCACTATTGTTTTTACATGTGAGTGTCTGGTTTGTTTGTATTGTGTCAACTCATGGGAAGGCAAATAAATAGCACGCCACTTTCAAGGATATTTTATGTGTTGTGCATTTTAACCTTTTCAATGTAATTTAAACATGTGGTTAATGTTGTGAATTCAAACAAAAAGAACTGCTTGATTGGAGGGCTGCTAGTGATCAACAAATGGAGTAAAAGATACTTTTCATAGCTCTTGCGGAATCCTTATTAATTTCATATTTAAACATTTACATTTTAAATAAAACGCATGTAAAACTGTCAAAACAAATCATTAATTAGTGTAATTTAAGGTCCGTAAAATTGATGTGCATGGCGTCAAATCTTAAAAAATTCTGTCTGTCCAACACAACGCCCAACACCTTCTTTTGTGAAGAGTTCAGGTAACACCGATCAAGCTCCGCCCGTACCCGCAAAAAACTCAACCATGGACTCCACATCGATCAAAGCGATATCCTGTCCTCCATAAGGAAAGACAAATCATCTGTAATAGGAGAAGAGCTGTAGATTACTTTGAAACATTAAGAAGAAAATAAAGGTAGCAAAAACTGAAATTTCTAACAATACAATCACACTTCACACAGACATGGCTAATGTCAGCATGGTTGGATGTGGTAGTATTGGTACAAACTACTGTAACAGACCTCAAGACGCATTAGAGGATTTCAGAGACTGTTGGAGGACAAGGTGGCGTGGATAATGAGGGGTAACCTTCGGATCATGGGGTCCCTAAGCAACTAGGATCGAGCTCTCCACGGCAGTCTCCAAACTTCTTAACAAAGTTTTCCAGGTGGACAAAGATGTAAAGGATTGAGCGCTCACACCATAGCCGGACACACAGAACAGTGGGACATAAGCCTTGTGTAATCAGGAAGCTGCTAGATTCTATATCACCCACAATGAGGTTTTTGTGGATCTTTCTTTTACTTGGGATGGGACACATGAATACTGTATGTCTATAAAAAAACCGACATTGTGAACTTTCTAAAGGTTGGTTCATATGGACAATCTGGGTAGGCTTTTTCTTAGTTGTTCTGTTTGTTATTAACCCCAGCAAAGACCAGCACTTTCAAAGACTGTTTGTTCTGTACAGCTGCCTGTTCTGACCTACACCCTAGGAGGACCTTGTCCAAAAGGACTGACTGTCCACTAATGCCGGCTGAGTTCATGGTTATTTAACTTTATGTCCCGTTCTATCTGTGTAGATCACACTGTTCCCGATCCCCAGTTATCTGATTTGTAAAAAAATAACAGCAACAGGGAAAATTCATTTTTTCATTCTCTCCCAATACAAATTTTTAGGTTGTTGTTCCTCTATTTATATAATACTTTTTTATATATTCTTATTCTTAACTTTCTTCTTTGTTTAGATATCCCCACTTCCCCTACATTATCATCCACCCTTATCTACTGCGAATACTTAGGTTAATTTTTAGTTTTTATTAATGTAAACAGGTTCAGAACTTGTTTTATTACCAAAAACAAACAATGGACACTTTAAGTTTACTGCTCCTAGCTACCACAGGTTCCATGTCAACTAACACATCAGCGGGATGTATAGATCACTCACTACTGATTAGTCAGGGCAAAAAAAAAACATAATAATCTCCCTCCCAACATGAAATCAGCAAATATGAACACCATCTTTTTCTCTAGTCTGTGCTTTTTCTCTTATGAAATACTTTTAGTTTTGCTTTCTAAAAATGATTAAAATCAAGTTTTCGTTAAGCTGCCTGCAACTTGTGTTTAGGGATAACAACTCAAGTAGACATTGCTTGGCTAGGGTCAGAGTTCAGAACATGTGGAAGCCAATGGTATAAGTGGCACTGTGAGCGCTTTTCTTTGGATGTCATGTTATGGTACCTGGAATTTCTGTAGGCGGCCCTCTTTGCTTTTCTGTTCAACCATTGTGATTATCACTCTAATACTCAGTATCCAGGTCATCTTTAGTAAGTTTCACACCGGCAATATAAAACACATCACTCCTCCAGAAAACCCCACTGGCACGGGTCTTTACAACAGCATATGGTAAATAATGTGGTCAGGAGACACCATAGACATGTACACCATGGGAATCCTCCTTATTGAGTTTTCAGTTTTGGATGTGTGTGTGGGATGGTGGTCTTGTAAGTGTACCACAGATCATATCTGCCACGTAGCCTGGTAACCTCTCGCTGACAGATGCTGTCACCACGCTGCTTTGTCAGAATGTGGTTGCCTGAGTGGATCAAAATAACCCCCTCCCCGTGCCATCAGCCGGACCAGCTCTTATCGCCTTCCCTTCCGTTCTTATTCAGCGCACACACAGTCTGGGTTTATGTCTGCTCTATGGCAGCAAAGAGACGTCCTCCCAAAATGTGATGTAAGCAGTATCAATGGTGCTTCTTGTATGGGAAACAGCAGGAGCTAAAGGAACCAACATTTCCTTTATAAATGAAAGATAATTTTAAAGGGGTGACATTTCCTTTACGGTGCTAATTGGCTTTCATTAGGAGTATAATCACTGCAACAGTACTATGAGAGGTAATTGTCACTGTGCCTCAGCTACAAATTACAGTAATGGAATTGATGTTTTGCGTGGAAGATGGAAGAAAAACCCACTAAGATATGATGATTTAATTACATAAATTGAGCATTCACCAAGCAAGTTGACATTGGTTGAATTGAGGTTTTGGAGCATCTGTTTAGTGTGGTTAATTGTCAAGGTGAGAGCAATGCCACTCAAACTTGTGTGGCAACAAATTACCACATGAAACTTGAAAGTTTTTCTCCAAACAAATCTGCAATGCTGTTTATAAGGAGTGTAACTGTAATCTGAAACGACTGCAAGAAATGTTGCCATGGTGGAAGATTTTTAAAGTGCTCATATTATGCTAATTTTCAGGTTGAAAATTGTATTTTGAGGTTGTACAGGAATAGGTTTACATGGTTGAATTTTCAAAAAACATCACATTTTTGTTGTAGTGCACATTGCTGTAGATCCTCTTTCACCCTGTGTGTTCAAGTCTCTGTTTTAGCTACAGAGTGAGACATCTCACTTGTTTGCCATCTTTGTTGGGAGTCGCACATGCGCAGTAGCTAGGTAAGGAAACTAGCGGTTTCTCCAACTTCAGTCAGTACAAGGTAGGATTAGCTGGGAGACATCTTCTAAACGAGGGCTCAGTTGTGAAATACCTGCAGAACAGGGACATGGAAGTAGTTCTTTTGTAGATTATGGTGATCTCATGTGTTGTTGCGGTGTTTTGCCATTGAGAACGCTAGCATTAGCGGTTAGCCCCCTCGTTTTGGCTAGTGACGTAGAAAGCCGTGCAGATTTTGAACAGCTCACCCGGACACTAAAGGCGGAATACATTCAGAAACCCGTACCTCACTGAAAACAGCATGGATGTTTGGTTTTTTCTTCAAGTTTGTATGTGTGTGGAAGCACCAGAGACACAAAATAACCAAACCACCCCAAATCCCAGAAAAAGTGATTTTTATAATATGGACACTTTAAAGATAATAAGGAGATGGACATCTGATAGCCAGCAGTTACTCATGTTTGAAAAGGTTAGCAAAACAAAATGAACTGAGGGCAAACCACAGTATGCGCTGTTGCTCATATTCAGCTGTGTTTTTGTAAAGCTGTTCTTCGCTGCTTTATGAACAGGGGGAAATTAGATCACTGCAAACTAGTATTAAAAGTCCATCACCATGAGCTAAAGTTACAGGAGTGGGATGTGTTTTTAACATTTTTACATCCTGTTCACCTCCCTTTCTATTTGTTAGTTCATGTTGAGTTTTGTCCATGATTTGTAATGGAACCGAAACAAAATAAGTAAGTTAATTTCATCTTTGTTGTGGATGAAAGAAAACATTCTGTAGATGTGATTGTTACCTGAAGAAACATGAAAGTCTTGGAAATAAAATCTTGAAAATGTTCACACATCATCAACCTTCATGTCCATCTGCAGAAATTGAGGAGACAAATGGTGTGATGCCCCATAAAGTTGGGTTTTTCCACTCAAAAAGTCACAACCCAACATGGCTGATCCAAGCGTTACCACTAGTGAAAGCTGTATAAAAAATATCTTCTGTGTTATTTTTGTCTTATTAAATCAGTCGTATACACAGTACTGTCCATCTTCTATTTGTGGACATGTTGCTACATTGTTTGTACACTCGAAATACCATTACCGTTATTAACTGGTATTGCCAACAATGTCTAACCTGGCTAGAGTCCCCTCCACCCATGTTTTATCGACCTTGAACTAGAACATGGTCAACTTGGGTGCGAATTCATTCCCAGTTCTGTGCTCTGACCAGTTTTAAAAATAGTGATTTTGACGCGATCATGTGCCCCTACCACTCCCATTCAAAAGGCCATTTGACCCAAAACGAGAATACGGTAAATCTTAAAAATGGCGCTTCCTTCCTAATTATGCTTTTAAACGAAAGTTTGACCCAGATACATTCACAAAAAGACCCTAGGTTGCATTTCGTCGAGTTACGCTTTAAGGAAAGCTCATTGTGGGACTGGCTCTAGTGGCTGTAATTCTGCACCAAGGCTGAATTTTGGGAAAGAGACTTCAGATACAGTATTAGGGGACCATTAAGGTCTATATAAAAGCATCCAAAAAGCACCATGTCATGGGACCTTTTAAAACAAAAAAGTAAACAAAGAGAATTAGCAAATGAGTGTTGAGCCTGGCATTTTAAATTTACACAGAAACACTACATTACCTTAAATAACATTATTTAAGATAAATAAGTCAATCAATTATTTGATTCCTCCACTCTGTAAAGAGCCTGGAAGATGTTCAAATTTATCCTTGGCTGTAAAGAAGGTAAAAAGTTCCACATCCACAATTGTACATAATATGTTTTGGTGTTGTCAAGGTAACGTGACATGTCACTGCAAAGTGCTGTCCCATTCCTGTTTTGTACCATGTTGTACCAGGGTTTAGACCTTAGGGTGGAGATTGGGATTGGGCCCTAGTCTTTAGTATGGGTCAAGGTCAACAAACACTGGATCCTACGTTTCCCATGATGCAACTAGAAAAACTCAGATGGGGGTGGCAGTAGCTCAGTTTGTAGGGAATTGGGTTGGGAACCGTAGGGTCGCTGGTTCAAGTCCCCGTTTGGACCAAAGTATGTTGGTGTGCTGGTAGCTGGAGAGGTGCCAGTTCACCTCTTGGGCACTGCCAAGGTGCTCTTGAGCAAGGCACCTAACCCCCAACTGCTCGGGGCGCCTTTCCAAGGGCAGCCCCCTCACTCTGACATCTCTCCATTAGTGCATGTATAGGACCTGAACATTCAGGCATGTGTGTAATAACAGTAATTTCCCCTTGTGGGATTAATAAAGTATAGATTATTATAAATCATCTTTCCTTAAACCCTCATTTCAAACCCCACACTTCCCAATAGACCAGATTACTTCATCAGGGTTTTTTCTCTCAAAGCCACAGAAGAGAATTATTCAACAATATACATCTTTTTTCCCAGGCCAACCACCACTCCTCATCTGCTAATTGTCTGTTAATAACTCTGTCTGGTATGAAAAACTGACTGTCTGCTTATCAGATTCTCTCTTTTCTTGCAGCATTTGTGGTCATTGTCCCTCATCTTTATAATACACAGGGTGACAGATGAGTACTTCTTGCAGCTTTCAAAGGTTTTCTAATAAACCTTTCTTTTTTCTTTTAAGGCAGTGAGGGCGATGGAGACTATGTGCCGTGGCCTTGAGAGGAAACCTATGCCGCTACTTGTATTAACTGTAAAGTAATCTCATCGTGGGGCTCCGGTTTCTCCCCCCTCGCAGACCTGTCGGCAAAACACGATCCGGCTGGATTTGGGAATGGAGTAAGGGGGAGGCAGGGGGAGAGCTTATCTGATACTTTCCAAAAAAAGACCCTCACTGGCCCCCACTTCCCAAGGCAGGCAGAGACACCACATCTGGTAATACTGTAGGCACATTGTCCTTCCAGGTCTGTGGGTGAGGCTCGGGTTTCCTCAATATTTTCCCCCAGTGGATTCAGTTACCCAAAGGGCACTGCGAGGCTGACGGAACAGCCAGCGTCACCAGACTTTTCTGATGAACCAAGGATGTCTGGGATGAGCTGAAGGAGCTCTAAATTTAACCTCATTCATCTGAACTGTACAGGTGTGGCCTCCACACCTCTGTTTACACTGTTCTGTGACTGTGAATGAAGGATGAACAGATCAAGATCAGATTCATACTCATTCATTAGATCCAGACTTTGAATAATCATTTAAAAAGATGCAGCCTCAAATCTGGTGGTTTATAAGGGGGCTGTAGAGTTTCTGCAAGCTTAAATGTAGTCATGCATGCCCCCTGTAAGAGGAAATGGGCAACTGCAGTCTTAAACATACTTAGACCACAACCAGGCAAATTTTTATTTAGTTGTTGCCCCTTTTTTTATAGTTGTTGCCCCTTTTTAAAAGTTTTTTTAAGGTAGAAAGTTGAAACTCTGATGTCAGTTCCCCAAAAGCAGCATGCTTTTCCTTATACAGTACATTGGTAAACTTGTACTGGAAATAGCTTATAGGTGGCTCTTTCTCATTTTTTAGTTTTCAGTTTTGCTTGAATCTTTCTGGGCGTCTTCTGCTGAAAACCACCAACGTATACTGTAGAGACTGTTAAGTATCAACAGATTAATCATGCAAATTTGCAATGCTCATAGACACAAAGTGAAATCAATCGTCATGTAATTTATGGGGGAAAAGCAGAGCAAAGCTCCAAAGTCAGATCATTGCACCAAAACCTTGTTTACCCTGTGCTCTCTGGACACAGTCTTATTCGGACTCACCATCTGCCTTTTAGCTCCATTTCAGGCCCTCAGACTGGACCGACACCTGATCTGTCTCTATCGACTGGACCTCTCTATAAATACAAAGTGTAATGAATGAAGGGGTCTGGGTGTGCTTTATGAAATCAACAGGAGCTCCCCTATGGCCTGATAATGAGCAGCTGAGTTTGCAGCAGTTTGCCTGGTTTCCAACCCTCATCTCACCTCTTTCTTCACCAAACCAGCTGTTCAGATTAGAGTGCTTCAATCAGGGGAAATTGTGGTTTTTAATTACAAATGTCACGGATGAACTAAGTGGCGCGTCAGTTTTGATCGACCTCATTTACATCTACATTTTAGGAGTTTAATTGATGCTGTTAGTCCGAGTGATTTATAATGAGAGTAGGTTATCTGTTCATTGCCCGGGTCCAAGGACACTTGGCTGTTGATGGACATGTTGACTGTTGTGCAGATCAAACCGTTTATTAAGCTTTGTCACATAACAGAGGATGGTGTGTAAATGTGTTGTATTTTGCTTAAAGATTAATATTTTAAGCCAAATGTCACATCTTTTTTTTTCATCTGTTTGACAGGTTGTTGAACTGATCTCGAGTGCCATCGGTGATGTGGTTCAAGGAATCTACAGTGAGAATTACAATAATTTTGAGGTAAAGCATCTATTCTAAGTGTTTCTGTAAGGACAAGGCATTAGACTACACCATTGTAATTGAGAAGTGTGTCTTAAAATACCCTGGAATCAATTTCAATACAATGATACAAAATGAGTAACTTGAGACTCAAAAAATAAAGTTAATGCAAGTTAATTTGTATAGCACATTAATAATTAAATATTGTATTTCAAAACACTTAACCTACAAATAGACTGCGTTACAAGATAAATTCAAACCACAAAAGTATAGATCTTTGTTTTTTTGAAAAGTGCTATACAAATTCAATTTATTACTATTATTATTGACCCTTGTGTAGCCTTCGGGTCAAAATTGACCAGAGATATGGGTTTCTTTGAACCAAATTGCCCCAACATAACCTGCGTGGGTGTACGTTGTATGGAAGTCATGTAACATGCTTGGCAGGTAAAATTAATGATTACTTTCATTGTCTCTTAACTATCAGTCGAAATAATCCACAATTTCTGTTTTTTTACACAAAGAAAAATGGTATTATGTAATTGAAATGATGTTTATTGACCATGTTTTTAAAAAAGCGTAGAAGAAAGTGACAAACAGCATTCAGAAAGCATTAAAATGTTTAAAAAAAGTTCATTTGTCATTTTGACCCGGAAGGACAACAAGTTCCACGGTCAGGAAGACAACACAAGGGTTAAAGAGCTCCATTGTTGCCCAAAAGCTATTTAAAACACATCAGTCCAGCAATCCAAATCCATCCTTCTGCCTGAAATACTCAGAGTGCCAAATATGGATCAATCCGCCGCTGAAAGTAGTCCCCAACAAATGAACAATTTACTTCACTTTAAGTAACATTTGCTAGTAAATACAGTGGCTAGCTGTTTAAGGAGCTTGCCAAGCCTTTTTAACAACTTTATATTTATGAGACTTTTTTTTATTTTATTTTTTTAAAGATTTATATCTTCAGTAGGAACCAACAGACAGTTCCACAGACAGGGTGGGGACGAATAAAGGAATTGTTGGTTTTGGTCAAGAGAGTCTTTCTGAAACTGGCCACAGTGCTGTCAGGTACCAGTGAGCAGTAGTTTCCCCTAATTTGACTGTGCTTTTTAGGTTCTGCAGGAGTTCACAGCTAGTTAGCAGTGTTCAGAGTGATGTCACCGTGTACCTCAGACAAAGTTTCAGTTCTGATCTCTTCTGTTGTCTGTTTATTCTAGAAAATGCTTGAGGATTGATTAACATTTTACAATGGAGATTTTAGTTTACTTAATAAATAAATAAATAAATGAAGCACTTGTGTAAACCACTGTATTAAATAACTGTTAGTCACTTGTGCACATCCAGTTACATACTAAAATATAAAATCAAAAAACAAGGTTTTGATTGAGGAGTTCTGATGTGCTCTGTGGGAACTTTTGAAGTTGTATGGTAGAAGTAGTGAAAGCTGAGTCTCTGCCTCTATTTGCTCTGCAGGAGAATAGTCTCACTGATGGCGTTAATGTGGCGGCGTGGGAGGAGCACACGTTCCTGTCCCATGGAGCACTGCTGGCCAAGAGCTGTCAAGCTGCGATGGAGCTCGCCAAACACGACAAGGAGTCCCAAAGATTGGCCTACAAGTACGGCAAGCACCTATCACTGGGCCACAAGGTAGGTCTAATCTGAGCGTCTCACGCACAGCAAATAATAGTGATGTTGGTCTGTAAAGGACAAATCAATAAAGGTCAACTGCCACACTAGTGGGCTACTTTTTGAGATCATCAGTCTTGGTTTAAAGGCCCTGAAAATGTTTTTTTTCACTCAGCTTCCCGCTATCACTGATGGGGAACTAGAAGAACACAATGTTCTATCAAAGTTTTTAGCTAAATCCAGCCAGAATATTAGATTTAAGTGTCTTATTGTTCTCCCATGAGAGACAAACACGTATGTAATGTTAGTGCACCAGATAATGCAGATGCTCTAACATTTTTCAAGGTTCAGTGGCTAAAATCTTATTGGTCTGAGCCTAAATGTCAGTTATAGTGCTGTGTTAGTATATCCTCTCCTGCTGTGGCTCCCTGTAGCAGCTACAGGGAATCTCAGCATGGGAGGGAAGAAAGGAGGTCTTTGAAGGACAACCATTATCACCAGGCTAGCTGTGTCTTCCACCAGACTGTTCATCATGCTGCTCATTAACATGGTCACTCAGCGTAGGAAGGCAGAGTGCACGCTCACCTGTTCACGTTCTCACCACTGGGTTGGTTTAAATCTGTGCCTGGAAGTTACACTTATCTCAGCCTGATTGACCAATGTTCTCTATCTTCTGTAGCTGAACTCTGACCTGCAGCCGTTTGTGAAGAGCAATGTGGGGGAGCCGTCGTTCAGTTTGAGTGCCGCCCCCGTGGTTTTCCACCGTCAGATTGTTGGCCTGGAGGGATGGCGTCAGCAGCTGCAGCAGGTATGAACAGTCTGTGACACCACTGCGGCAGCTTTTGGTTTGGGTTTTCTTTTGTTTCGTTTATTAGTCTTTCAGTCACCGGTGGCCATGTTTCACGCATTAAGTGAAATAGTATCTTGGCTAAATAGGTTTTCTTAAAGGTCCCATGGCATGAAAATGTCACTTCATGAGTTTTTTTAACATTAATATGAGTTCCCCCTGACAATGGTTCCCCCAGTGGCAATAGGTATAAACCAAGCCTTGGGTATCCAGCTCTGCTTTTGAGAAAATGAAAGTTTAGGTAGGCCAATCTGGAATCTTGCCCCTTATGAGGTCATAAGGAACAAGGTTACCTCCGCTTTCTCTGCTTTGCCCACCCATGAGAGAGAGACATGGCTTTCAAACGAGCAAAGTGGCAGTTGGTCAAGGCCACACCCCCAGCCTCCACATTGCCCCGCCCCCCCTCCTCAAAAGCTACAGACTCAGAAATGGCACATAATGAGGAAAGCTCATTGTGGGACTAGCTCTAGTGGCTGTAATTCTGCATCAAGGCTGAATTATGAAAAAGAGCCACTAAGGTCTATGTAAAAGCAATCCAAAAGCACCATGTCATGGGACCTTTAAGGACTTAGGTTTGGATCATTTACTCAGAATGTTGCCATGCTGGTGGCTTCATGAGTGGCAGTGGCAGTCTGCCAGTCTGTCTACCACAGTGATCCAGACTAAAACATCAACTATTTGATGGATGTCTGTGAAATTGAGGACATGTATGTTTTCCAGAGGATGGAACCTGCTTATATTGGTCATCCCTTGACTTTTTTTCTAGAACCAGTACTAGTACAATACGACTACTTCGCATCAGATTGGCTGGCATTTTTCTAGGGATAACCTGTGAGAACGTTTTTGTTGGCATCTGTGGCTCACAAGGTAGAGCAGGTTGTCACAATCACAAAGTTGGCGGTTTGATCCCCGAAGGCCAGCAGCATGGCAGCGCCGCCACCATCTGTGTATGAATGTGTGGGTGAGTGGGAGGCAAATTGTAAAACGCTTGTGCAGTTTGTGCAGGGAGATCAAAATGCGCGTTATAAATGCAGTCGGTTTACCATTTACCTTAGTTGAATAAGACAAAAATGTGCAAAATTAAATGAGGCCTTAGGCCGTATTAGATTTCAAATAGTGCGTAAAGACAGGAAAAGGGGAAAAGGAAGTGGAAGATACGCAGCAAAGGGACGCGGGTTGGATTCAGCCTTCATGGGGCGCCCACTCTACTGGGCAAGCCAAAAGTCACCCCATGTATTTATTTCTTTGATCTGACTTGCACTCCTCCATTCTTATTTAATTAATTAAAACATTTTACTTTTTTTGTGACTTACTGTAGAGCAGGATTTAAAATTAACGATTTGTCAGGAGTTCTTGACTCACAGAAGTGAGGCTTCTATGATTTCTACTTAGAGCAGTTTAAATGTTTACCCCAAATGTGCTGTCTTCAAGTTCTTTAGTTTCATCAAATTGTACCTTTTTTTTTAAAAGTTGCTGATCAAAAATTTAAAGCAACATTGGAAACCTGGGCAATGTTAATGATAATGACTCTCTCTTCTCTGCAAGGTAAAAACAAAGAGAAACAATCTGGATTACTCAAAGGTAAGACCACTTGTATATGTTTTCCTCCTTACATAATCTGCTTCTTCAGTGAGCTAAGCACTCTTTGCTTTACAGCGTTAAACAAATGCTATGCTCTTA
>JABXJD010000022.1:967500-1180000 GCA_013375575.1 Percina caprodes | reverse complement strand
CATATGTACCTCTGCTGATAAGCACAGCTGCAAAATGTCTTTTTCTAATGGAGTTTGGCGTGATATTGTCTCCACAGAGTGAGCAATAGCATGAATCAGGATTAATGTCATCTATGTTGCCTTATTATGTCTGTCCCCATGCCTGTGTATGTGATCCAAGTCAACCCAGGGGCGGGGAAAGGTCACACAGTCTCTCCCCTTGGCCCAGCCAGCGAGCGCATTGAAGCTCCGCCAAGCAGTAATTATTAATGAAGAGACCTGAGCAAATGGACAGGAAATGCAGAGGTATTGATTGGGCCGGCTGCCCTGCTCTAAGCTGTACAGGCTGGCGCCAGCCTGGTGGCCTGTGGTTTCCCAGCCTTCTGTCTGTGGAGGGGGGGGCAGCAGCCAAGGTGTGAAACCAGGCCACCGCTGGCAGCTGTCTGTCACATCCAGGCCACACCTGAAGGACAGAGAACAGGAGACAGCCAGGAAAAAAAAAAGAGGACTGAGGGTACCTTGCTAACAAAGAGGATTCTGTTTAGTTCTAGAGAACCGCAGGACACGTTGGGACCACATCACAACATTTGCATGAAGGTGGTTGGTGCAAGAAATGATCATGAGCTAGAACTGCAAGTAATGTTTAAGTATTTGACTGAACTAAAGCCGACTGCTCATGAAAGGCAGCAAACCTGCTCTGCACTGGCCGTTCCATTGATTTTCTGTGGGGAGAGCGCTGCCCAACTAAGTGCTGTGCTACCCCTGCGGTCCAGGGGCGATTCCAGGATTATATTATGTGGCGTGGCGTAGGGGGGGACCAATAATAAGTATGGGGGGGAATTATCAGAATACAGCACAGAAAATCTGTTTAGAAACATAGGAAATATTGGATGGGATAGAACAACAATGTTATTCTGCTAAATAATACATCACATTCGTTATTCATTTTACTTGTCTTCATTTTAAACAAGTTGTATATCTGAATGCAATACACATTTACTATAGGCTTAGTCTGCCATTTTTTAAAAAGCAATTCCATTGGTGGTTCCATGCTATCAGAATATTGGATAGTTGTCATGGAAACATTCAAGCCAAGTGACAGTACTCTGATCCTATGGAAAGCACAATTGTCAGATTGATGGCACGCTAGCCTAATTATATTTGGGGCGGTGCCACTCCCGTGCCTCATGTAAAATCTTCAACAAAACTTTGCACTTTGGGTTTTTTTGGGGATTAAAAGTGGATGTGGAAGAAACAGAGTGTTGGATTAGGGGGAAGGAGGGATGAAGAGCTGAAGTGCAAAAGATGATGTGGAATATATTATTTTAAAAACAGGCTCCTGTCTGGTGCTGGGATGTCTGTCCACTTCCTCTACTGTTTTGGTTTCCGCTGCTTGGGCTTCCTGGGTACAGCGAGGTGCAGCATGTGCCAGGGAAAGCCTCCGGCTCTTCATGAAATATTTATCCTCACCGTGAGGAGACATGAGGAACGTTACATGGAAAGTTAAAACGACTAAACAAGGAATGAGGCTGGGGCACTGCCAGAATGACAAATATAGTTACTAAACAGAACTTTTTTCAAGAGATGAGGTCTGGTCTAAGCAATAAACTGTTGCACAGGCTCTCCCAGTAGAAATCAACCGGGCTCGGCTGAAGAGGAGTTGATATGTTGAGGGTTTTTTGTTATGTTTTTGGCTCTAAAAGAAAAACGCAGTTCTTCAAGCTAAATGTTTAATGTAGAGCAGAAAGTGTAGCCCTTTCTCTTCCCTGACAACATTGCTAGTGCCAGCATTCATCTTTTTGATTTGATCTCCTGCAAAGCCCAAATAAAGAGCAGACTGAGGAAGGAGAAAGGTTTGTTAGTTTTATGTCCTGCACAGCAGAAACCTGAGTCTGTGTTTACTTACAGTTTCCAGTTTGAAAGTCGTGGGTATCATGAAAGCAAGAGTTGGCAAGACTATAAGTTTACATGCAAAACGTGGGTAACAGCGGTCCTAGTGTGCCCGGCCCAGACGATGAGTGGTGTAATTACAGCAGGGTCCAGTGGAGAGAGTTGGTCAGCAGCACAGATTCCATTACACACTCACACATGCAAACATAGCTGTGGATGCTGGGGACAGAACGACTGTCAGCCTGTGAGTTTGACAGAAAAAATGCAGTGTTCTTGGAACTTGCAAAGAAAATTGCAAATTAGGTTCAACATTTTAAGCATAAAAGGCATTAAAAAAAAAAAAAATCAAATATCTTTGTAGGTTTTGAACTGTGTATGACATGACTGCTTGCTTGAAAATCTTAGCACTGCTATGTTATATTTATTTATTTTCTTATAGATTCACCCTGCTCATTTTTCTGCACTTGCTGCTTGATTTAGCGGGTGTTTGCAAATTAAAGAGCAGCTCCAAACCACTTGTGAAGCCGAGTGGGCTATGAACCTTTGCTGACAACAACAGCAGTAAAATATAGTTTGGGCAAGGGGAGAAATTATCTTGAAACAGTCATAATGTCATCTATTGTTGCCAAGAAACTCAATTTAAAAAGAAAAATGATTGTGTTTAAATAAATAAAAATTTGTCTAAATATATGTCTAAAATTTAATCACATTTCTTTGTGGGTTTTACAGTTAAAGTGAGCTGATAAGCTTTGCATTGCTACTTTTCATTTCCGCACTTATGTATGAACATCAAATTACCACAAAGACAGAAAGGTCAGAGCCTCATATATAGACCATGACTGTGATTATCTGTCAATGTTGATGAGCTAATGTTTGGCCAAGGTGTTTTCCTGTCTCTCTAGTGCATGATGGCCCATGCAGCGCCTGTTACCATATTAGGAATAAGCCAGTGTGTAAAATGGCAGAGTGAATCTGACTGTGGAGTGATATTAGAACCTCCATTTGTCTTCTTCTGAATGGCCTATCCGTAAACACCTGCTAATATCATCATAAAGCTGACGGTGATGGATGAAAATCTCCTGCGATGGGAACAGCATGGCTGATTGGCCTCCTCGACACAGACGAGCATATTGGCCAAAAATGACACTTTAACGAGCTCTTCCCGGTGTTAAGTGCTGCACGCCGGCCCCTCGTTGCAAGCCGTCGCCTGGCTGACCCTGGGCTGCGCTTCCCCCTGCACAGGGCCCTGCTCGCTTCATTGGCTGACAGATCAGAGTGCCATGCAAACAGCTCATTAGTCGAATAATGAGAACCACACCAGCCACACGTTGTCTTGTTATATCATCTCTGTGTCGACATACTTGTGCCTGGGGACAGAACATTGGGTACTAGTGTGTGCATGAAATGCTCAATGATTAAGATAGAATTATGGCACTGGGAGGTCTTCTGTTCATCTCTCACTGACTAAAAATCTCTGTTTACCAGAAGAAGCCAGTTTACCAACTTAAGTAACCAGTTCTGCTTAATGGCAAATTAAAATTACCCCCTACTATATGGTATAGCTCCATATGATTATATTCTCTTATTCATCATTTCACTGAGTTGCTTCCAGCTGCCACCAGCTCCAAGTTAACATACTTCACAGCAATGCATTTTTTTAAGTTTTGACTCCATAATCCTTGAACTTCATGTCATATGATACTGTGTTTATGGAAGTACAGACTGTCAGCTGTAATTTGAGGATAGTTGTTGCCGGAGTGGATAAACAGCCAAAATCCCTAACATCCCTAACAGCACACCACTGTGGGGCATAAGACGGGTATAGTGCTGTTGGTTGTCTATTCACTGAACAGGCATGTTTTTTGCATTAAGGAAGGTTTTATACAAAGCTGTTGAATGAAGAGTAAAGTATGACTTTAAATAGGTTTTGCAATCATGTCAGCCAGAATGGAATAGTAATTGTCTTTGGTGTAGCATTTACAGATCACTACCTTAATTAATAAATAGTTGCACGGAGCGTCATTCGGACATCTGTAAAATTATTTCCCAGGTATATTCCTACATATAATGTAAATAAAATCATCTTAGTAATTTCTGCTCCATGGTCTAGTATCTGTATTTGAACTCTGCGCCATTTAAACTGTTGATCTCCTCCTGGTTTACATACAGCCCAGAAACTCAACGTTTACAGCAGCAGACAGGTATGATCAGACCATATTCTGTTATTGTTGCAGTCTCTTTCCACTTGAGGGCAATGTTGCCCACATAATAAGTTCAAGTGACCAGAGATTGTTTGAGTGGCGTTAGAGGTATCACTCCTACCTCCTTCTGTATTTTCTTTACTAAACCACTTCTATGATCAGAGACTGTAAAAAACTAAGGCAGTTACTTATGGAACTGTCACATCTAAATGTATACAAATATATACTTAAAAGGATATGAACATAAAATATAAACAAAGTCTTATGTTAACCCCAATACTTTTTTGAAACTTAAATTGGATTAAGGATAAGGATTTGTGTGTGTGTGTGTGTGTGTGTGTGTGTGTGTGTGTGTGTGTGTGTGTGTGTGTGTGTGTGTGTGTGTGTTTGCAATACTCCTGTTTTGCACATATGCTGATGTCCAATACTGACTTTTGGTGACAAGCCTTAAATAACTTTAAAAAAACGTATTACTAATTTATATTGGTCCAGGTGTCACTGGCATCATCACCACAATGTTAAATAGAGGGTTACTTTGCTGCACTACTCAGCACCAATAACTGCAGAAAAATGGATAGATACACCAATAGAGACTCTTTACAATATTCCGTATTTTAAAAGGGAAGGAAATATCCAATTGTCCACATCTTATACAAGAGTATTCAGATCATTTACTTATGTAAAAGTAAAAGTAAAACTCTGTAAAAGTACTCTTATACAAGTAAGAGTATTGTCCTCGAAGCACTCAAGTATTAAAATGTACATATAAAAGTATGAAAACAGAAAAGTATACATGATTTAGTAAAAATGGCCACTGTCAGAGTTATATATATATATATATATATATATATATATATATATATATATATATATATATATATATATATATATATATATATATATATATATATATATATATATTTATCCACATATATTAGAGAACTATATATTATATAACTATTACGTATATTAGATAATTATTACATTTTAATATTTAAGTTGGCTAAGGAGGAGCTGAGGTAAAGAGGTACTTCTAGCTTTTCTATATAATGTGGGTGGTTCAATTTACTGTATGACAATTCATCAAATTGCATATGCCTAATATATTATACATTTAAAATCTTAATCTGCAAAGTACCTGTAGCTGTCAGATAAAGGTGAGTGGAGTAAAGATATTACCTTAGTGAAGGAGAGATGTAAAGTACCAGTATACCACAAATACTTGGGTAAAGTACAAATACATCACAGTAGGCCACTTAAGTTTAGTTGCCACTCGAATAAACAACAGATTCTACTTAAGTACCCATGCGCTGTAACTTTCCATCACTGCTTTTATATAATGTATACACAATAAACAGGCCAATACATTTCTGGGAAATTAGATATAAGGGTTTTGCCTTTTATGAGCACCTGGAGCATAAGATGCTTATGCAGCTAAGCTAAGAAGTCATAACAGTGTAGGTACAAGGGCCTAGCTGCCCCAGTCCTCACGTGAGGCTCCACATAACACAGCTGTAAATAAACACAGTGCGGTACTGTGTTTCAAATGTAATAATATCAGTTTAGGGACAACGTTGTTACATTTAGACGGTATAATAACTTTTGTGCATTCTGGTTGATTTTTTTTCCACCCCTCTCTCACAGCTGTGCGGAAGTGACACAGCAGGCGCGCGCCTCGTCACGTCACGCGAGAAAGCCCAGAAGCCGAGCGAGAAAGCTATAATCAACAACAAGAACAACAGTTACCTGCAAATATACTACAGTGACAGCGCGCAGACATGTCCAACACGTCGTTAACCGTCCTAAATGATTGCATGGACTCGTAAAGGTGAGCTCAAACCGCCGGTCACGCTCGTTTAACGTTTATTTAACAAGAGTCAGCAGGAGGGGGTGAGGGGGGGGGACTCGTCCACGCAAACATAGCCGCGTCATTAAAATTCACAAACAAAATGTTGCACTACTGAAGCAACGCCGTGCATTTAATATTCCCCAAGACCCCGTGTTGTTATTAAAATGACAAGTTTGTGACGGGGCTTTGTAAAGAGTTGCATTCGCACAGCTGATTTGTCTTGTGTTTTGGTTCAAGGGTTCATGGGCGGAAGAATGAGGAAGTAGCTGCTTAATAAAGGCTGGAGGAGAGCTAGGAGGCAACTAGAGTACGGTGGCATATCCCCCACAGAGTCTCTAGCAATAATGTACCTAGTTGTTCTTTGTAAAATAAAATGACTTGCCAAATACAACAGATTTGATCATTCTAACCTGCGTGGCAGCACGCAAGCTTGAGCAGCATAACAGTTACTGTGTTTCGCTGCAGCTGGTCACATGCCTGTCACAACGGTAGCAAACCAGCTACCTTATATTTCTATGATAACTGAAAATGAATGGTTTGGAATGTATAGCTGTGTTCACGCACTATTATTTAACAGGTAAAGTATGTATGTGTCGTTACACTTTACTTGAAGGTATCTACATAAGAGTGATATGACACTGTCATGAACGTGTCTGTAACATAAACAAGTCATAAACGTTAATGACATAACGCTTCTTTAGGGTTTAGGGTTCATGACAGTCATGTCACTCTTATGTAGACAACTTCAAGTTAAGTGTTACAGTATGTGTTATACTGTTTAAGAATCTATTAAGCATTTTTTAAACCATTTTTGATCCAGTATAATTCCATTTCATTCTTGCTTGATGGAATTTAGTTGGGTTCTGAAAATGTCACCTACTGAAACTTCCACTTAAGTTCATTTAATGTGCACATCACCCAAAAGGTGTCTGTACACTTTACAAGTCAGGAAAAACAACATCAGAGAGGACACACACACACACACACAGATAATGTTAACATTACAACAAGGCGTAAATTAGTAAGTCGTTTTAAAAATTTAGATACTGCAACTAACAATTATTTAATATTAATGAATTGTATTCTGGATGAAGCATTTGGTCTATAAAATGTAGGCAACTAATCACCCCATTGTGATGTCTTCAAATGTCTTGTGTTGTCAGACCAACAGTCCCAATCCCAAAGGTAATCAGCTTAAAATCATAGAAAACTAAGACAGGTAGAAAATAGTCACAATTGAGAAGCTATTTTTTTGCTTTCAAATTTCAAAAGAAATACTGAAGCAATTAATTGACAATACAAATTGTTGGTGACTTCACATGCTTGTGATTTATTTTTCCAGGCTATGAATTCCTCTGAGCATGGAGAAGTTTCAGATGAAGCGATGCTTGAGAAAGGTAACGTATGCAATGTATATGCATGCCCCTCCAACAGTAGAAATTCCTGCTAACTTTTTTAAATAAAATATTAATAATAAAAAAGGTGTTGGAGTGTTGCAAATCTAGACCCATTTCTCCCAATAATCACCATTTGTTATCAAGCTTAAAAAAAAAAAATTCAGATAATATATGTGGACATTATTTAATGTGTATTTATAAATGTGAACCAGAAAACAAATGCTATAACAAAGAAAACGTGAATCTCTCCATATTTGCAGAACACAAGCATGTCCAAGATGTTAAGGAGGAATCGGAGGACTTTGCTATTTGTGAGCCACCTGAAGGACTCAGAGCAGGATCTCCTGGAGCCACTGAGGCTGGTAAACGGCCATCTGCAGAGATAGGCCCTTACACAAACCAGTCCACCAGCAGCAAGAGAGCCAGAGTCTCTGGTGAGGTAAGCTAACCCAATTATTTATTAAATTAGAAACTTTTAACATAATACACAGTAAAAGATAGTGGGATAGTGTTGTGGGTGGGACATTAAGTCAGACTCAGGTAAACTGAAGCAGAAGGACAGACGCAGAGCTGTAGCGGAGCCATAGTAGTGCACAGATAAACGCCGACACAGATAATCTGCAAACTGCCAAAAAACGGACTAATAATCGTCCAGGGCCAATAATCGGTCTATTCCTATTGCATAAAGTACTTGTTGTATAGATCAAGGTGTCTCTTACAATATGTGTGTTTTTAAATGGTTTTCACTCTGTCTAGATGAGGTGCCACTTGATAGACGAGAGCAGCAGACATGAGCCTCTTTGCCTCACCACAACTGGAGAGCGGAGAAATTACGTCCAGAAACCCAGAGACTCCTACAGAAAGCCTCTCTTCAGCATCTCCCACAGGATCTCAGAGAAGAGGCACACACCAAGTCTGGAGCAGCAGGCCAGTCATGGTGCCGGGAGTCAGTTCCACTACAGCAGCATCCTCTCATCCAAGCTCCAAAGTTCAGAGGAAAATGGCCCATTGGAGACCCTTCCCACCTTAGACGCTTTAGGGCAAGCTTCGTCAACAGACTCTACCCTTTATCCCCTGATTGAGAAAATGTTTCTCATTCTCAATACCCTCAATTCAAGCATGACACAACTGCATAGCAAAGTAGACTTGTTAACCCTTGAAGTCATGCGAATAAAAAAGCAGATCAAGCCAGCTGAGATGGAGACAGAGTTCCAGCCTCCTCCTGAATATCTGCTATCAAGTGCTGAATTGAATCAGCTGATGGAGCAGACTTCCAGCGCTGGGGAGCTTGGCTGTCGGCTGCTGGTGCATCTCTTCCCAGAGCTGTTCAAAGCCAGGGAGTGCTCGCATGAATGCATGGCAAGCAAGAGAACACTGGAGTCTCTACATCTGCAGCTGATACGTAACTATGTTGAGGTATGCTACCCTTCGGTCAAGAACAACAACGTCTGGCAGGAAGAATGCCTCCTCCAGATTAACGACTTGTTTAATCGCTTTTGGGCACAGAGGGACATGGAGAGTGCTCTGCTGCTCAGGAAACAGACAATCACAGGTGCTGGGATAAAGACTGAGCATCCTCAAACCTATCGTTTCATCAATGAGCAGGGCCAGGAGGAGCATATCTCTTTAGATAACCAGCAAAGCAGCCTGACTGTGTCAGACCTTACTTTCAATACACTAGCCACAGAGGAGCTAGATGAGTTCTCCTCACCTGAGGACTTTGTTATTTTTCTTATGCACCGTCTCTTCCCGGAGGTGTTTGAAGAGGGGAAAATGCCAGAAGGCTCCAGCAGTTTCAGTAGTGTGGGGCAGCTAGTTCTGGACTCTGACAAGATGGAAATAATAAGAAGGTATATGGAAGCAAATTTTCCAAATGTGCCTGAGGACAGCTGGCTTCAAGTATGCATTCAGCACATGGAGGATGCACTCGAGGGTCCTCAAAGTAATGGCAATGGGAGTGAACCTGACAATATCAACGACGAGGGCTATGACCTGGCCAGCCTTCCTGAGGATGTTTCTATTATTAGGGTTCCAGAGGTGGGTGATGATGAAAGGCCCAGTCGCAAGTCCAAAAAGTCGCTGCTTACACCTGTGGATTTTGACAATCTGGAGATTCCTCTTCCTGACTTTACTGTTCCCCAGGAGTACCTCTTGTCCAGGGGGCAGCTGAAAAGCAACTATGAATGTAGCTTGTCCATTGGGAACTTTGCTTCTCGGCTGCTGGTGCTTATGTTCCCTGAACTTTTCACCCACGACAACGCACGGAAGCAGTACAACTGCAGTGGTTCTCTTGGTAAAAAACAGCTTGACCCTGTCCGTGTAAATCTGATCCGTCATTATGTGCAGTTAGTCTACTCTCAGGCCAAGAACGACAGAGTGTGGATGTTGGAATTTGTGGGCAAGCTTGATGAGAGATGCAGGAGACGTGACACGGAGCAGAGAAGATCCTACCTGCAGCAACGCAAAGTGTATGGTCAAGAGTCAGATCAGGACTTTATTTGCCAGCTAAACCAGCACAATCCAGACAGCATGAGGGAGGATCTAGATATGCCCTCTTTACCTCCTGAGAAAAGTAGTAAAGACTTCTGTAAAATTCCCCTGGATGAACTGACTGTATCCAAGCCCGACTTCCCTGTACCTTCTATCTACCTGCTCTCAGACACCGAGGTACGGGAAATCGTCCAGCAGAGTCTGTCTGTTGGGAACTTTGCTGCCCGCCTGTTGGTGCGCCTCTTCCCTGAGCTCTTCACCCAGGAGAACCTGCGGCTGCAGTACAACCATTCAGGGGCCTGCAACAAGAAACAGCTCGACCCTGTCCGCCTCAGACTGATTCGTCACTACGTAGAAGCGGTGTATCCTGTGGATAAGATGGAGGAGGTGTGGCACTATGAATGTGTCCCAAGCATCGACGAACGCTGCCGGCGCCCCAATCGTAAGAAGTGTGACATTCTTAAGAAGGCCAAGAGGTCAAGCGCTGTGTCCTAGTTACAATGCTTTTCAATTAGGCAACGCCTGTTGAAATAAAAGAATAATTGCACACAGTGTTTCCTGGGGGCAGGTCTGTCCGAATAACACACCCCCCAAAATGTTTTACGTATTAAACGGGACTGACAATTCGCTGTAACACAAATATATTTACTCACCTCTATTGACACACAAGGCATATTTTACAAGAAATTCTTCATAGGGAAACCTAAACCCTGAAGTCTATAGACTATTTCCAATTTATGTTATATTTCACTGACTTACCGTTTTAATGTTTCCAGATGTTTGATATCAGGACAATGAGCTGACAGAACTCACAACTGAACGTTGTCCAATGAGAATGGACCCACCGCGGTGACGTTTTTGGTGGAGCTATTGGTTTAATAGTCAACTTGGAAGAAAGCAAACGTTTTGACAATAAACTACATCAGCAGTATGTGGAGTTAAACTGGACGGGCCCAATAACCTCTGAATAGTTCTACTTGTTGTGAAACTGCAATGTTGAATGAAGCAGCCAACGGGGGGTGTATTATGTCGGCAGCAACCGCGACTACATTGTGCGTCTGCCCTATTTCTGATACCGTGGCGGCAGAAATTTGGCCATGGCGGGCCGCCACTACAAAATCAACATAGAGGAAACACTGTGCACAGTATATAAGCTGAAACCGCATTGTTTTCAAACTGTCCTATGTAGGATGAAGCCACGCTGTTTTTTTTTTTCAATACTATTCTTAAGTCATATTTTACCTTTTGACTACAGCAGTAGATGTTGTAGTTTATGTAGTCTTATTAATGTTGGATATAGTTAAAACTGCTTCTATTTATAAGCCAAAACTGTGTAGTTTATCTAACATACTTTGTTTATAATGTTGTAGCCTTAAAAAAAAACATAACAATGATAGTAGCTAATAGCATAGATGACATATTTGCTCTATGTATAAAAATGAATTACAATCACAAGGATGTGATATATTTCCATTTCAGTTACTGATGTAGCATTGTGCCACCACTGTTTTAATAACAATGTGCTTATGTTAAGCCTTCTTATAGAACTTTATATTGTAAAGACAATTAAACATGACAATGGATCATGATAACCTATTTCTAATAAAATCACAATTATAAGTACGACTTATGATTGGACTGTTTGACACAATAGCTCTAAACTGTTCCGGTTGAAGTATCTAACTTGGATTTATTGGATACTGACACCCTGAGGAGTGACACCTGAACACTCCCCAACAAGTTCTGTACAACACAAGTAAGCAATACTTCTAGTTATACTAGTTCTTACCATTATATTTTGTGAAAAATCTAAAATTAATTAGGAGTAGGCAAACATACCACAAAGTTAACTATTCAGATGAAAACTTATAAACTTGCAAGAAAATGCCATGTGCCATTTATCAGTCAACTTCTTAGGACATGATCAACTTGTGCGTGTACTTTTATTGGCAGAGTCTCAGTGTAGTGGGGAAAGGTAAACATTAAAAATCTTCCTCCATAACCCTCTCCCAACTGCTTAGAGGGATAGTTTGGATATTTTAAAAGGTACTTATCCATAGTCAGTATACTGTATTAGCTACAGCTCTTTCATTTCCACCAAACTTTCCCTCTCTCTTTCAACTGTTCAGTCTCCCTCTGCAAAAACTATACTATTATACTATACTCTGGCTCATAAAGGTTTTCTCTCATCTCCAAAGACAAAGGCTTTTTTTGTCAATGCTGTCACAATCAACTCATTTTTATTTTCTTGTATTTGTTGTCTTCCAAAAACCGCTGAAAGTCTGACCCAAACAGCTGATCTGCGGCATAATACAGTGCTTGTCACAGCGGAACAATGTATGGAAATGTGAGAAAATGCAGTGCATCAGTGCCAATGATAGCCTGTCTGACGGCATGGTAAAATAGTGAAAATATGACAGACTAAAACTAAACTGGTGTTTTGTAGGCGAAATGTGTTTTTACTGTCCACAGAAGTACAGTGCTTTGCTTCTGTGTCAGTACCTCCTGCCCACTTCTCCAAACTGTAGGTAATACACTATAGACCAATACTTCATACAACCCCACTTCAAAATGTCAAATCCATCCCTTTAATGTCTACAATAACTGAAAACTGTTACAGAAACATTACTGTTTTGAAAAACCAATACGCGATCCAACTTTTTGGAGACCATTCAAATGCTCATTTTACAGCATTCATTTTCTGCAGCTATTGTCGCCTTCACTGGCAAATGGTATTACAGTCAACACTGTCTCATTCACGTTCATGGTTTTAAAGCATCGTCTTTGGAAAGCTCTATACATTTCCAGCGCCTTATGGCAATTTTGTACTTTTCGGTGTTACTGGATTCACCAAAAACCCTTTTGAGGATGACTCTCATCAGAGTAACAGTGTTTTTGTCTCGGTTTTCAGACAGTACCAGGTCCAAAGTGTCCCCAACTTTTACCTAAAAAAAAAAGAACAAAATATGAGAAATGAGGTGAAAGACAAGTGGAAAGACTGAGTATTTAGTGTAGGAATATGTAACTTGTAGTCAAACATCACTCACCGTTTTACTTTTCTTGATGAGTTTCTGTCCATTCAGCCTGAGCTTGTTGTTATAGAAAGCATCTTCAATTTTACTGTTAGAAGACAAAAACAGTTAGTCTATACTCATGTTTGAAAAAGGAAAGGGATTTTAAGGCCCTGTTATTTACAAGTTATATTTGAACATGTTAATGCAATAAAATTCCCCCTAACCCTATCAATAATTCCTGTGGTACTGGAACGCCACTGATAACATGGGAAACTAAAACCATGACAAACAACAAATATGTTATTATATGTTATTCATTTGTTTGAAAAACTGATTGGAAATGTATCAGTCTAGCCTTCTTTACATTTAGCCAGCTATAAAGAAAAAATGATATTCAAATCTGTGAGAGCAGCCAACAGGCAGTGGCTTACTTGCGTGCCATGTCCAGGCCAGCTCTCATAATGACATCATAGCGAAAAGACTGCACATATTTCTCCATGTCTTTATAGTCCTTTGGTAGATTTGGGTTCTCATCCACCTCATCTTCATAATCACTGTCCTCAGGGTCTTTTTTATCCTCCTCCTCATCTTCCTCCTCATCCGCCTGTGCTGTCCTAGCAGCACCTTTCTTCTTGTTGCTTTTAAACCTCAGATGATGAACAGACCAACCCCTGACAGCATCTCTGCCACGGTGAGCAGGCCTGTGACAGCCAAGGGCGGGGAAAGCCGAGCAGCCCCACAGCTGGCGTGTGTGTATGGTCCTGGGACACCATTCAGTCTGCCCCAGTCCATATCCAGCAGCCAGAAGATGGCGGGGGTTCAACCTTCCTAACTGCCTCATGGCAAGTGCCTGCACCACCAAACTCTGCATGTTGGCTCCACCCAGTCACTAGAAAAGCATGGACGTTAGACTGCATTACGCTAAAAATACTGATTTCGCTGTGACAAATTGAAGTATAAAAGTCAATATGTCCTGATTGTGGTATCAACAATATCAGTTACATTAAATTCATTAAAATTAAAAATGTGCATTCAGTGCAAAGAGTCAAATCTTAAGAGTAACTGACTAAGCTAAAATCATTCATCAACTTCTGTTTACAAGGTCAAGAAGAAACTGTCAAGATCAATATTTTAGATTTGCTTTCCCATAACGTCATATTTCAAACAACAATTTCACTATTCATACTAATAATTGTGTTATGTAACTAGATAAATGTGAAGTATTTTCTTGTTGGATTGCTAGAGCACCTTTTGTAAGGTAAAACTAATTGGATTATGGTCCACAACAGGCAACACTATACAACAAAATCGAAATACACCTTCAAAGTAAAAGCCTAAATTTTATTTCTAGCCCCCGGTTTGTGTAACTCGTGTAACAATATATAATATGTCTTATTTAAGAAAAAAAATAATTGTTCTATAAAACAATGAGAGCACGAGGGGCACAAACTATAGCTTGACTATTAATGCTGAATTGCGTTTGTTGATTAACCGGAAGTATTCTTTTTACGCCATCATTTTTATTGGCACCATGACTGACAACAAACATTTAGCTATGATTTCATATTAGCTGCTGTTTGAGTACTTTTATGCAAAAGATGTCTCTGCTTGCTTGAGCATGACATTGTTCAGGTTGAAGTTGAAACTTAGCTAAAGCTGATAACGTTACGGCTAACTAGCTAGCTTTACTTTTCTTCGGTAAACTCGTGGAATCATTACTTCAGTCCTTTTGCAACACACCACGAGCTTTCTAACCAATTAATTGTACAGGCTGTTTTAATTTGTTGCTAAATGCTAATAATGAATTTGCAAACATGCAATAATTGGTAGTCCACTCACCTATGGAATAACCTTTCATAGCTTGTTACCATACAGTACTTCGTCGGTACATCTGACTGTTATTGTTACCAGACGATGTAAATGTGCTGCCACCTACCGGAGTGGAGGTGACATTACTTTGCCGAGCTGTAGAGGGAACACCAAACCTCATTGGGATTTTTCATGTTTTTTGCCATACAAAAACGAGGATGTTATTTTTAAATTGTAGCTTGATAATATTTAAATGTTAGCCATTGTCAAGGTGAATGGTTAACCTCACATTTTGTTGGAGGAGTTTTTTGTAGTTCTCTTTCATCTTTTTGGGCCCTCCTCACATGAGGGCCCTGGTCCCCTTTTGTGTGTGTGTGTGTGTGTGTGTGTGTGTGTGTGTGGATCCAAGCCAGCAACATATTTTAAATATAAATCGGTTTGCCCAAAACATTCATTGCAACTTTTATTTTTTCCAGCATTAGATACATTTGTACAGTATATACGAAAATGTATTATTCAAATTATGTATACAGCTCATTTGATTATAATGACAAGAAGAACATTTCTAACAGTTTACTAGAACTTTAAGCTTGTGTATTGTTTTATTTCTGTGCAGCTATGCACTTGTCAATATATTAGCTGGAATACTTTATTATTGTAAGGGATTTTACATCAACATTCAGCATCACTACAATTCTAGTGTCACTTCAAGTGCATAATACTGGTGTCACCACATTATTAAAAACAATGTAAGAAAACAATGTTATGTGCCAGGATGCATACAACATGTTTCTGTTAAAAAAGTCAGTATAAAGTTTGTGTGATGTCCATGTGTAAACATAAGTGTATTCGAAATCCTTGCATATACTGCCTGTAAACTCCACTCAAAATGGTCAAGGTTCACTCAAACATGGTGTGTGTGTGTGTGTGTGTGTGTGTGTGTGTGTGTGTGTGTGTGTGTGTGTGTGTGTGTGTGTGTGTGTGTGTGTGTGTGCGTGTGCGTGCTGTGCGTGCTGTGCCCTTGTCTTTCAGTATCTGAGCATATTCAATATACAGTGGATAGTAAATCACCATTTTATGGATACAAAATTGAGCAAATATTCTTTTACACATAATGGACATATAGTACAATATATCATATATGCTGGTGGTATACATGGTTAATAACAAATTGTCTTAGCACAAGAAAATTATGCACATTTGAGCATGGATTTAATGACTTTATGATTTTTTTTTTTTTTATTAAATACACACTGTGATTTGCTGCTTGACGGATGAAAATAGTAGTGACTTATGTGACATCCACCTGTTCACATGTGTATATATTCAATGTAAACCTGTCTGTCTTTTCTGACCAGAAGATAAATGTATTGACATGTATATGTGTTTGTACCACAGTTGCCGGAAGGTTTTATCGTGGCGGTAGTTAGAATTTTTTATTATATTTAAGACAAAATGTACTTCCTTAATTTATCATGGATGATTGCTTTTTCATATTGTGTTTTAGTTTAAGGTGAAGGCTTATACGACTAGACAGTGTTAGTGCTCCAATAATGTTCCAGTTTCTGGGTCAGTCAAGACAAATCAGGTGTAAAATGTTAAATCACAAAATCCAGCCTATGACACTGTAACAATGTTAAAAGCTTTTCTGACTCAGTTTTCGTGTTTCCTTGCAGATATAAAAAATGTGACAATGTGTCATTACATTTAGGTCATTCCAACATCTACAGTGGAGGTTTGTAGCACAAAAAAGTTTAAAAAATAAAAAAACTGTAAACATCAACATCCAAAAGAAAGGTACGTTTCTTTCTGGAGCTGCCATATAGCACCAACAGTCAACAGTCAAATAGGGAGAAATCCATTGTAGAAGAAGCATCATAGTTATACCAAAGTAGCTTACATAGACCAGAATTCAGTGAGTAGCACAAGTCCTATTTTTTATCACTCTGTTTTTACTATTTTTCTGTAACTATGCAACAACACATGAAGCCCACAGCTGAAAATAAGCTTATATCGGTTTTCTGCAGTTGTAAAAAGGCATTTTGAAAGACGCAGAAGGTCACTAACTGTTGTGGAAATAGATGAGGCATGTTGATTTAAAAAAAAAAGTAAAATTACAACACTTCACATAAGCAATGTAAAATATCATACATCATAGATTGGTATAACAATGAATAAAAGTATCCAAGAGATCCCTTGTCTCTTTTGGATTGGAGGTTTCCATGTTGACCAACGTCTCTTTGTGAAATGCATAAGCGCAACATATTTCATTGATATCCCTCCATTTGATTTTTCACCTGAGATGGTTTTTGTTTTTTCCAGTTATTGCTGTTATTATCTGACTGGTCCGCTGTGATGTTTTTGTGTTACTGGGATGTCACTAAAGGAATGAGATGTTTGAACCTGCCCATCTTGTCCGTGGCCTCTGAAAAGGTCTTCTGAGGTAACTGCAGCTTCAGTTTCATACGTACAGCACATATGAGACCTTAAAATCTATGGCAATCATGTACAGTGTAACAGTCTTTGTCTGCTTGGTTTTCAGTGGAAGCCAGGCAGATATCATTTTACCATTTGTGTGTATCCTAGTAGGTTCACATACCACCATCGCTTTGTTCCTCACTCATTGATTACTGTTATTGCTTTGGTGATTCACACATTCAAGATTCAGGCATTTGTTTAAGATAGTATGACAATACAGCATGAATCTGTGTATCTCACATTAAGACTTGTTTGCACACTCTGTTTCTGATGTCCAAAGTGTTTTTATGCTACAGAAATGCCGCTGTGTTTTGTCAGTGACTGCATAGTCACAAGGAAGTCTCCACACAGGAGCCATTCCTGTGGAAAGACCTGTGGTTGTGGCAATTCTCGCTACAGTGGACAATGAGCACTGGGTAGCAAAGTGCGTCATCATATTCTGGGGGGTCCTCCTCATCTGTGTTGAGGCGCTCTGATAGACAGCGGGTGTTTTCGCTGGGACTCTCTGGGTCATCCAAGCTGCCGCTCCTCCAGAAGCAGCTGCGCTGGGAGCCGTAGCGCCGCGCCAAGGAGAAGCGACTGCTGCTGAAGGGGATGCGGGAGCTGGCACCAGTACAGATGCTGAGGGCGCTCCTGGAGAACACTGAGGAGCAGCTGATGGCTCTGTGGCAGCGCTCACAATTCTGACGTATCCCACTGAAGCTGGTCTGGCACTGGGCCAGGTCCATCAGTCCGGCCTCTGAGTAACTGGGCACCAGTTGCTGGTTGGACCGAATGTGCCATTCTAACTCTGTACTGTCAATGGTGTTAACACGAGGGATACGGCGGCAATATGGCCGATCCTCACACGGGGTCACAGGGAGGTAATCGTGCCCAAAGAGCTTCTCAACACGATAGTGGACATATGCAGTGTGATACTCTGTAAAGACTCTGAGAGGCCAGGAGAAAGTGAAGAATGAAGCAAACCAGAAGACATAGTGCGACAGATACCAGGGCTGGTGCTCTGGGTCAGGCAGCACAATAACATACTCCTTCAGGTCAATGTTTTTTAGGTGCATGCCCTCCCTGGCTTCCATGTAATCATCAAGGCCCTCATTGTCAGTGAAAAACCTTGCTCGTTGTGTAAGGTAGGAATTCTCGGACTCTACGTTGGCAAAACTAAAGCACTTGGTGAACCGCATCTTCGTAAGAGCAGACTTTTCCAAGCCCAGCAGCTGTTTTGAAACATCTTTGACACCACAGTGACTGTAGTCAAATTCAGCTTCTGCCACATGGGTGTTGACACGTTCATGGTAAACTTGGGTGCTAGTGTAAGCGTCTCCATTGCGGTAGCGTGTGACTTGTCGTGTTCGGCGAACATAGTGATAGCTGATGGCCTTCCACCAGATACAGGGTTTAGCTTGCTGCATTCTTTGGATGCGCTCATAGATGCCCTCCACATCCACTTTGTGCTGCAGCTCATTCTTCACATGACAGTGCCAGCACTCCACTAGATAGACTAAATAGAGCATGCCCAGTAGAGCCAGAGGAATGTAGATATAGCCATCAGAGCAGGGACTGTCATGGTACATCATGGATTTCCCTTTGAAGGCACTGTCAAAGGTGAGGCGGGTCACCTTGGTGACATGACACCAAACCATCGCTCCCATGCAGCCATACATAAGAATGGACAGAAGCAGGCATTTCCAAAAACTCTCCCGACATAGTGACTTGCTCAAAGATTGCTTCAGGGGTCTTTGCTGTTGAGTCAAAGCACAAACAATCATCATTATTTTGTTATCTGCCTAAGATTTTTTTTCTTGTTTCAGTGTACATCACTGCTGATTAATCACTGCAACATCTTACAACACAATAAGGATTATTAACAGACTTGGGCTAACATTTAATGAATGGGTCATCCAACTATATCACTCTTATATTAGAAATTCCCTTGCAAAGACAGCAGATAACAAGAAAGTTCTTTCAGCTCTGTGGACAGTTTATGTCATTAGCAAAATGCAGGAAAGATATGCTGGCCCTCTACAGCAGATGACAGATGAAAGACATAAATTGCTAGGATAACCAATCACGTCTCCAGCCAATTTAACTCTGAAATTGTTAATGTAGCCCACAAGATCATATAAATTATCCAATGTCAAACTGTAACCATGGTTATTATTTGTAAGATCTAATCCATTACAAATAATTCCCCTGCAGTGTGTGTTACATTCTGCACACTGTGCACATGGATCCATTAAAGCCCTGCGCCAAGATCTAGCAAAGAGAACATCACAAAAGACATTCGTTCATTTAAGGGATGCTAGAAAATAATACCTCCTCTCTGGTGTCCTCCTCGAAAACAGTGGTCGTACTGCTTCCACTCGCTGTCGCAGCCGATGCTAGAGGGGACATGATGCTGGACAGCTATTGAGAGCCTAATAATGATAGGGCGTGGATTAGGAAGAGGAAGAGATTTCACTACCTTGCTCTGCAGAGACACTCAACCAATAGAGCTACTTGTGAGACGCGCACTACATCTGTTGCCATTTAAAGCCACTCCACCCGAAAAAAAAAAAGCCCGAGACGAGTCGACGGAGGCATGTTGATCTTTCCGGTGGCTGAGAAACAAACAAAAAAAAGCGGCGGGTTACTATGGGATATCCAGCATCTTGCCTTCTACTGTTTAACTGACAGTGCCGCAGTAACATAATCGTAGATCATGCTGTATTAGCTGGTAGTCATTACAAAATGAACATGCCCTGCCCCTCAGGCCCCGCTGTGTATGCAGGCTACTATCAGGGGGCTCTGTGCACGAGGTGACGGCGCCGTGGTTCGCGGTCTGCGGAGAGCTGGCTCGGTCGCTGTCCGTGGTGCTGACTGAGGCAAGTTTAGCCCACGGTGCAATGTTGTTGCATACATCTGTCACTTAAAGAGAATTCCACCCTAAAACTGAGTCTTAAAGTCTCCAGTTCTGACAACGCGAAGAGAATATCTTTACAAATAGAGACGAGGTTTGGCTAAGCTGGAGAGAGCATCGAGACTTGAATAGTTGGTCGGTTGACATTTTTGTTGTGGGTCTATTAACAGTGTTTTGGGATGATTCAATATGTCTGCTCACTGCTCAGTCACTTTTTCTACGTGATATTACATGGAAATGAATTGTACTTAAAATATGGAGCTTATGGGTTGGTAATCAGAATAAGTAATCGCCATATATCCCAATTAAACTGGTCCAAGAAGCTGATTAAGTACAGAAAAAAATGTTTTGATTTTGTGGTGGATTTTCCCTTTTAAACCTTACAACATAAAAGATCCACGAGTAATGCTATTATAAATCGATAAGAGATGTAATAAATCCGGGGTATTATCACACCTTTAGTCTTTACATTTTTTTTTTATAGAAGGTATAGAGATAAAGTGAAAAATGAAACCTCATGAAACACACAACATAAAGTAAATTATGTTTAGTGCTAGAAAGTGTTCCTAACCCTTGTTATCAGTATAATGCCATTTTAGGTAAAAGTATCCCTTTTACTGTTAGGTGTTTGATAAAAATAAATAAATAAAAGCAGTGTGATAGAATAGAATCCGCACTTTCAGTCTTACATTTTCACTTGATAAATCATGGAGGTTATGTGATTTTGTGCTGCTGTGGACTGCATTATTTTATGGTGCCAACAAGGAGATAATCTAAACTACAGCATACAATACTGACTTACAGTTGTTGAATTAAAAATGAATACCAACAGTTACATTATTAATTTTTCAGTGCAGTGCGTTCAGCGTTAAAACATTGTGTTTATTATATGAACGAACATGGCAGCAAACCAGTGTAGGCTACCAAACATAAAATCTGCTGCAATAGAGCAATACATATTAAGTAAATATCAACCTCTTAAAGTAAAGTTTTTATAGTTACAGTTTGTATGTGGAATTATGGATTAGAAATAAACATTAAGACACCCAGTCTAGTATGAACAGCATTAAAAAATACTTAGAAAACATGCATGTTTACATAATTCAGCTCTATGCCATTAAAGAGACTCCACCACATATTAAAATCATATGAAATTTTGTCACAACTATACACATCTTAAAAAAAATACAAAAACATTTTCAGAAACCTATTAAAAGTCTCAGAGGGTAAAATGAACTTACTTTGTTCAAGTGACAGACTTGTCTTTAGTGATATAAATGCATGGGCACAGTTCAGCAGTATCCATAAAAACCTGTTACACATATTTACTGTTTTGTTGATGTTTTATACATTTAGAAATGGTTCATATGAGAGGTTTCAAATGAGCATAACTGTATGAACCTAAAATACACGTATATGTGCTTACAACTACATTAAAGTGAGTCATCAACATTGTTTTTAATCAAAGAGATGAATGTAAATCAAGGAACTGAAACGTAAAGATGTAACCAGAATCGTTGGACCACATTGAAAGACAATCTTTAGCCACAGGGCTATTTCTTCCTGTTGACCACATTGTGTTAAACTGCTACTTCCAAACTGTTTACTCCTTTTCCCAGGGTCTCCTTTTCTGATGACGAAGGGAACCCTTAAAGGGAAAGAGAATAAAGGTTATGACGGAACAAGCACCTCACCAATGTGAATACTCTTTATAGGGATTCCAATATGGCCCCATGCATGAAGTAACAGCCTGGAATTGCAAACGAACGAATTCTCTCAAACGATCTGATCACAGCAGATTCAAAATGCAATGAAAAGAGAGCGTTCAACAATTTGGAAACTCTGTTCCACCTGTGCCAGAGCTACTTACAGAGTACATGATGGAGAGGTTGTTGAAAAGCTCTTGGCCTGCGCTCACTTTGTTCCTTACTCCCCGTATTGTCCCATTCTTGCTGCAGATATTGATCCGTTTGTTGCTGAAAAGCATCTCTCTCTTGGCACTGGCGTACAAAAGCAGGTCATCAGGTTCACAGCCATTTTCATCCACAGTAGTTTCCACCACTAGACCATTCAGGTGGCTGTTGGCCTCGCTGGTGGGGGGCAGGCTCCCCTGCTCTGTCTCTGGGCTGCTGGTGCAGTCAGAGTCCACTGAGTCCGACCCTGAGCCACACCAGGCTGTTTCATCCTTGAACACCTCCGCCAAGACCCGGCCGCTGTTGGCAGATGCTACTCTAAACCTAACTGTTTTTCCAGCCTTTTCTTTCTCCTGATTCACTTTTGGCCCCTCCATTTAAATACAAGGCTGTCTTACATGTTTCACATCCCTTTCAGAGAAGCCAGACGTGCTCTTTCAGCCTAAGCCATAGTGGTATGCAATTATCAAACAATAATATCCCCATTGACGTGTCAAAATGGGCTGAAAATATCCCGAGTACAAAAACTAGACACCCAAATGGTTAATAATGCATGAGTTTCTGCCATGGTAACGGCCAAAACAGGCAAACAGTAAATTGATATTTCCATGTTCAATAATTGATCAAGGATGGTTTTCAAACAGCAGATAGACTACAGACCTGTGACTAGTCTTTTACTTTCAACAAGTACATTTAAAGCACTACATAACCTTCTGTGCACTTTCCGTGCTCTTTTCAACCTCCATTACCCCATCTGTCCCTGAATTAAGAATAATTTTTATCTACCAACTTAAGGAAAATTATATTTACATTACAGTACAATATTACACTTATTTGTTAGCATTGGTATTGATGTTGTGTTTTAAGAAATGTCGATTAGCGCAGGGGCATCATTAGTGTTCAGGGGTTTACATTAGAGCAGGTGGTTACAGTGGGTCTATGTGGCCTTCAAATTAAATAGTAATAGCAACAAATCCATACAATTATCACTCTCCTAAAGAATATAATTTACTATTGTCACTACAATCACTGTCAAAACATTTTCCTCTGAGAAACCCATCATCCAAGTCCATAAACCAAGATTAATTTGTAGCAGGTGCTTTGTAAAGCCCATTTTATATTTGTACAGCAAATTTAACAAATTTAAAGAGGAATTTGTAAAAGAAAGTGTTCTTATTCAAACACATGATTATCCAGGACACAAACAATGGGATGTCCAGACATACTATGTGTATGTATTTGTATTTGTTATGGTATTCTGAGTTTTAATGATGTGATTTTAAGTGTATTTTTATAATGTATTTTTGTTTTATTATAATAGAATATGTGTGCAATATATTTCCAAATATCAGAAGATCATTACCAAAGCTGATGAACTAAAAATAGAGCTGATGGGCGATATGCAGAAAATCAAATATCACAATATTTTTGACTAAATACATCAATGTCGATATTGTTGGGTTGACTATTGGTGCTTTCACAAAATAGTCACACAGTGAGAGTTTAGATAAATAATCATCAGTAATGTGGATATAATGACTTAGTGGGTAAAGGCAAATAGTAGAACAGCTAGAACAAGTTCAGAAAAGTACATCACTTTACTGGAATGCAGCCTGTAAAACCAGTAAACGACACCACTTATGTCATATCACGATATTATGATATCCAAAATCAAAGACAATATCTAGTTTCATATATCGATGTTGATATAATATCAATATATTGCCCAGCCCTAGCTAAAAACTAATAATGTGTCACACTAGAAAATTAATTTCTTGTCAGTCATCAGACAGTAAATTGGTCTCTATAAGCAGTCCATGTTTTAATACATGGTAGGCTTCACCTGGCTACATAGTGCTTATTTTACAACATCCAGTCACCGACCAGGTCCGAACTGCAAAGCTGTAATTCCTCCCCAGACCTGGGGATGGCAGTAATTCGGCTGCTGCTACTTCACCTCCACCGAAGAAGCTGTAGAACCGCACGTGTTATCACAGTGTCAACATGGGGAAAAGAAGGCAAAATAAGCAGCTTTTTACAAATTTAACAAAAAAACAGAAGAAACACCTGAAGGAATTCGGAGAGGAGCATCCATTTCATGATGTGTAAGCAGTACAGCAAACTCCCGCATGTCTTAAAGGAATAATTAAGCTACTTTTATGTTAGCCAACTGTTAGCTAAGTTAACGTTGCATTCAGACGACTGTGGTCCCACTCAAGCCAGATACCGTGCGCAATGTTTACTATATGTTAGATATATGTTATTAGTAAAAACGTAAAAGTAATATTGTTCGAAGAAGTCTGTTTGCTGTAACGTAATAGAGATAACGTTACCCGATATGTTCTTCCCCAAATTGCAGTATTTTGGAGATTGTGGTTCTTCCAAAGATAGCTCAGTTCATTTTGACTTGTAAAAATGCATACAATAATATTATTTATGTGTTTTTATTAATCCCGCAAGGGGAAATTACAGTGTTTTCACAGTTTTCAGTTGTTATTACACACAGGTTTGAATTACACACACATGCTCAGTACCTATGCATGCACTAAATAGAGAGATGTCAGAGTGAGGGGGCTGCTCATGGAATCAGCCCCGAGCAGTTGGGGGTTCGGTGCCTTGCACAAGAGCTCCTTGGCAGTGCCCAGGAGGTGAACTGGCACCTCTCCAGCTACTAGTCCACCACCATACTTTGGTCCCTACGGGGACTTGAACCAGCGACCCTTCAGTTCCTAACCCAACTCCCTATGGGCTGAGCCTGAAAACCCCCAAAAAACGTTTTAATAAAAACGTTTACGCTCAATTAAGAAGTTTTTGAAGACGTTAAATAGTGACATAGCTATTTCTTTTACTGTAGATATTAGTAAATTCATTAGCAAAATGACTAGCAGAAAGAGTACACAAATATCTTACACATGCACTATCCATTTCCTATCCTGAATATTTATTGCAAGCTTGCTTGAGACTGACTCAACTTTCCTGATCTTTATGTTCTGTTCAACTTAAAACTTGTTCCTCAAAAACACATACATATTCACCCGTTGTGAACTAATAAAATGAATCTAAGAAACATGGTAATGAACATGATGCTTACTTTTGGGAAATATCTTTGTTCTCGACATCCTCGCCCTTCTCAACACTTCCATGTCAACAACAGTCCAGACCAAGACCTTTTGTCATTTAGTCAAGTTGATACTCTTCCGAAAGATGCTTGTTGTCTAAGTGATTCTATTTCATTTTGTGTTTTTTCACAGAGTTGGCGCAAGACCTGAAAGAACTGAGATATTGGAACTGGTGAGTAGCACTGTACAACTCTGATAGAAGTCATAAAGCCCAGTTTATGCGATATGAGATTGATGATTGTACTAACTGTCACTGCACAAATATGAAGACGTCTTTACAGTGGCAGCAACAAGACTCTCCCATCTAATCAGATGTACATAAAATACATTTTGTACCAATAATTGATATACTCCAGTTTTGTAATATTTTACCTATTCCAATATTATAATATTACAAATTGAAAGTTGTTCTGTCCTCACCTCTGTTACAGCCAGCAAGCCCAGGACAGTCTGACGTTGAGCCTGATGAGCTGGAAGATGAGGAGGAGGAACCAGAGCAGAAAACAGCCTATCAGAAGCTTCTTTCAACTCTCAGCCACCCCACCAGTAATGACCAGAGTGAAGAGGAGAGCACTGACGATGAAGAAGAAGAAGAAGAAGAGGAGCTCCTTGGTGAAGGTGAGTTGCTTATTTCCTGCACACTAAGGACAAGTAAAGGCCAACATTTTGCAGTCGACTGTTAAATATAGTTATACTTTTTTATTGTAGGGGACAGTGATGGAGTTGGTGATGATAGTGAGCATGGCGATGAAGATGAAGTGGAAGAAGAAGAGCCCGAGGATGCAGCTGAGGCTCTGACTGAAGCAGTAGAAGGGGAGGAGATGGTGGAGAAGGAGGCAGGAGATGAGTTCGTAGACAAGGAGCATGAGTCCCAGTTCTGTCTGGAGACCAACTTCACGGATGAAGGAGGACAAGAGGAGACTGAAAGCACTGCAGAAAAGGAAGACAGCAAAGGTACAAATATAGCTAGGAAAATTAAGTTCAAATTACAATTTTATAGTCCGTTTCGTCAAATATATCGCAGTATGTTCCCTGTCTAGTCTTTTAAGACATGTATTTTTTGTCATTTTATTTTTAAAATCAGTGTACTGCTCACTTGATTAGAACAGTTGAGGAATATTATTTGACTGAGATATGTTTTACAGTATTTTTTTGTATATGCAGACATGTTTGTACAGCATTTGGACACAGAGCTTGGTGAAGAGGATGTGCAAAAGATAACATCTGGTAGCAAAGCCAAGGCTCAGATCACGGTATTAGGTGCACAATTCTACAAAATAGACCAGCTTTTTCATTAGAATGAATTCTAAGTACAGTTGTGCTTTCCTATCTTTTGCCTTTCTCAACATTTAGTGGCCAAAATTGGGCAATCTACTCTGTGCCATTCCACTGGAAAGGTTTGGATTCATCGGCCCACAGAAAGAATCAAACCTGCCTGTTTTTCACAAAGTTTTGGAGACCCGCTGGAAGGATCTTAACCAGACCTCTAACTCTAAGGGGGGGACTGGGGTGGTTGCCCCACTGCAGCTAGAGCTGCTAGCTCTTATGGGCACCTACAAGGACATCTACTACCCAGAGGCCTGTCCTCTGAACCAGGGCCCTCAAGTTAGCAGTGCATACTGCCTCCACGTGCTTAACCACGTCCTGAAGGCCAACTCCCGGGTCCTGGCTCATAACGCGCTGCTAAGGGAACAGAAAACTCAGGCTAAAGCTGGAGCTGAGCCGCAGGACGAACCAAGAGACCAAGGACTGACCAGGCCCAAGGTAAAGTACTGGATACATTATGTACTGTAGAAGGAAATTAAATAATGAAATGCATGTTTATATAAAGCAGTCTTTTCCACAGTTCTCAGGCTGGATCACGACTTAAGATCTCATTGAAACTTTGTGTTAGTATTAAGATGCATTTGTCTTAAATTAATTCAAAGTAACTTAGTAAATAGGGCTAGGAGGTTTACTGCATTACAGCAACATCGCGGTCACGTGGCGCCTATTGCAGGTCTGAGCTTCTCACCATCATCACCGCAAAAAACATTGGCCAATGTTTTTCGGGGGTATTGCCATTCACTTTACCGGCAGTGTTGACAACAGATAAGCCACCGTGTCTTGAGAAGCTCTAGCTTGTTGTTTTATTGTTCAATTTTAATTCACTTTACATCAACTTTGCTATCTCTATTTTCTCTCTCTCTCTTCCTCACAGCAGCACTCATACGCTATGTTCCGTTAACGCTCGCTGTCCTTGCGCAACCACACGGGCACTGACATCACTCATAAGGCACCCTGCCATTCTTGATCTAACTTACGCTACTCTCATAAAGGGGTTGCGGTATACCGCGGGAATTTCTTAATTTTCAACCATAAGAAGAAAAAATCCATACCGTCCCAGCCCTATTAGTAAACACTGGGGCAATCCTATGTGTGAGTAGAATAAATTACATTTCATCTTGATCAGAATCCAGTCAAGCAGTTAGTGTCTAATATGCAATGTGTGAATGATCTTTGGTTAACTCCAAATTGCTTTGTGTTTGATTTATAATTCAGTTGCATTGGTTGTTGCTCCACCTTCCACAGAAGCAGCAGTATGGTTCCCTGAATTCCCATAGGGTTATAGTACATCAATGTAATATGCTAAAATCACTTTGCTAATTGCTTCCACTTAGTCACAAGTGTTATTTTTTTCTGCCCTGTTATGTTAGGTCCTGATTCTCGTTCCGTTTCGAGGCGGAGCTCTGCGAGTTGTGCAAACACTCATCAGCCTGCTGGAGACCAAAGGCAAGAAGATAGTGGTGAGCAACAAGAAAAGGTTCAAGGAAGAGTTTGGAGAAGAGGAAGAGGATAAGGCACCCAGGGTGCAAAGACCAGAGGAGTACAGCGCCATCTTCTCGGGCAATGTGGATGATCACTTCAGGCTAGGTACAGTTTAACAAACCGAAGTCAACCCACTTTTGGAAAACCTCCTAAGTCTTTCTCTCTGAGGCCTTGTTGCTGTCTCCTCTCCTCACCAGGCATCTCCATTGTAAGGAGCAGCATACGTCTGTACTCCCCCTTTTATTCATCAGACATCATCATTGCATCTCCGCTGGGTCTCCGTACAGTAATTGGAGCAGAGGGAGAAAGTAAGAGAGACTTTGACTTCCTCTCCTCCATTGACCTGCTGGTGGTGGACCAGGCAGATGTCCTACTCATGCAGAACTGGGAGCACGTCTTGGTGAGATTACACACCTGTCCCATGATGCATTACTGCGTGATTGTGATGGCATCTGTTCAGCGGTGTTGTGTTTTTATTGTTGGGGGGGATGTGGCGCCATCTGCTGTTCAACAACCATTATAGAATTTTATGAATCACAACATGTTAATTTAGCATATAGGAAAACCCTGTTGGAGCATTGACAGAGGATTACAGATTAAGGTTTGATTTAGCGTTTCTGAAGGGTGAAAATGTTTTCTGATCACATTTTAAAACTTACCTCTAATAAATACTTTTATTTTTTACATAACCAAATCTGTCAAAAGTTGGTATATTTAAGGTGTGTCTGCATAGGATGATGTCTCGTAAAACATCACATTGTCCAACCCTCTCCAGCATGTAATGAAGCACATGAACCTGCAGCCGCTGGACTCCCATGGAGTGGACTTCTCCAGGGTGAGGATGTGGAACCTGAACAACTGGGCCAGACACTACCGGCAGACGCTGGTGTTCAGCTCCATTCAAGACCCACAGATCAACAACATCCTCACCAAGCACTGTGCCAACTACCGTGGACAGGTACCTTATACACCTTACCGTTAACCTTACACTTGCTCCTGGGCAGACTGATCTCATGAAATGGCGTATGTATGACACGCCAATTTGAATGCCTATATTGGCGTCTTATCAAGATGCATAATTGCTTTTTCGCGTGTATATCAACGCCAAGTGGCCTCCATTGATTTACATTACCCTGCGATTGTGTGTGAATTTTTGTCATAGCGAGTAGTATGAAAGGGCAAAAAATCCCCACATGGAGGCTGGTTGGGGTGTTGGATGGGTAAAACACAGGACTTTCACTCAGGAGACCGGGGATAGCATCCCGTGTGTCACGGTTCCTAAACTCAAATGTCCTTTTCTTCTTTAACTAAAGCCAACCCTGTTATTTTTCTAAACCGATTATTGTTTTCCCATTATTCACTGCGTCATCATTGCTAGCGACAGACGGTGGGTGTCCTGAACAAACCCGTGTTTAAATAGTTTAGCAACAACCATATGCCAAGAATCAAAAGCAACACACCTTCGAGGTCTGTGTGTGTCGCATTAGGTCACGGCAGTTTCCTGCTATGATGACCAGCCACGCTCGCCTCACACATGAGGCGGTACTAATCTGCACTGGAAACAGGAAGATGGGGCAGCGCGGGCGAGTCGAACAGGTACCATTTAATGGAAAAACGCCACTACATATACGCAGATCTGTATACAGTGTAGACATAGACGCGGATACCTCAAAATGCATACAGATAACACACCACTTGGCCTAAGAAAGTGGGTGTGTATGTTATGCGATGTCATGATATCACTTTGTCCTGGGACTGAACATTCAACACAGACTATAATTTAGTTGAACACATTACTAAGATGCAGAATGATCTCATATATTGAGTTAATCCTCAGCGGTTGGAGCAGTAGCCACACAGTAAGTTGTTTACTGCAGTCAGCTGGATATGTGATGAAAGCACTGGTTTCTTCATTGCTATTTGAAGAGGTAGGTTTAATTCCCTGTGTGGGTTTTTTGTTCCCAGATTGCCACTAAGAACATGCCAAAAACAGGTTCCATCTGCCAGGTACTGGTTCAGCTGCCTCATGTTTTTCAGATGTTCTCCTCTGACAGCTTCCAGGACCATGATGCCCGGTAAGGTCTTCCCACAGGTGAACCATGTGATGCCATCACAGCCAGACAAATCTATAATATAGACCCGGGGTTTTCAAATGCTTTCCATGTTCCATTGATTCAGTGAGCTACGCTGTAGGCTCCAACCTTTAGCCTATGTTTGTTTGCATTTTGGCAAATTGACACAAGTAAAATAATGGTGATTCGCTATTTGCACTGTATCCATGGATCTACAGGTAGCTATCACTGTATTACTTTGATACTGAAGAAAACTTAAAAGTGTGATGATTCTCAGGCAGGGTCTGGAGTTACAAGGAACATCTAGGTGGGAAAATGTGGGATTGACATTCAGTTAACTGTCAAACTGTAATGTTCACTTTTATTTGAGCACATCTCTCGGCCCAAATAGTTTGAAATTCTGAGATTACACACTCGTCGTTCTACTTTTTTCATGAAAATATAAACTCATTCTTTACATTTATACCTAAATATAAAATGTCAATTCTTTCCCTTTTTTGTTTATTAGGTTTTACGGTTCCTTTCTTAGCTCTTAATACAAGTCAGTTGTGTGTATCATCTAAATAGTTTTCTTTCTTTTGAGGTGTTTGTGTACAGTAAGACCTTTTGCTTTAGATAACATTTGCGCACCCATGAGATCTTGAGAAATGCCTGGCTGATCCCAACAAAATGTAAAACTGTTGTATTTCCACTGTTCCACCCTGCCTGTAGGTTTCAGTTCTTTGTAGACAAGGTGCTTCCCCAGTACAGGGACTCCATTATGTCCCACACTCTGATCTACATCCCATCTTACTTCGACTACATCCGGTTGCGCAACTACATGAAGAAAGAGGAGATAAACTTTACCAGCATCTGCGAGTATTCCAGCAGGTCAGAGGTGTCCCGAGCCAGGCACTTCTTCCAGAAAGGGGATAAGCAGTTCCTGCTCTTCACTGAACGCTTCCACTTCTACAAGAGGTCAGTTCTTTTTAATCCTCTGTCACGTAGCCCCACATATGTTGGGTTCTGTGTTTGACTTGAGGTGGGGATTTTGTCTTTTTACCCAGTAAGTTGGAGTGCAGGGTCATTCAGCTAGTACACCTCTCCTTTAGCAGGTAATGGTAGAGTTTTCCTGCTGAAAAACATTGGTGTTCTTAAATAATTTATAATATATAAATTGTGTTCTGATTCTGAATCAAACTGGACCTCACCAACCTTAAGGCCCAAATATCGCTTTGTGGGATCACTCCCAGGCCATCAGGAGTTAAGCCCTTAAATACTGTAATCTTCATTACCTTTTTAAAGTTAACATATCACAAAATGCTATAACATGATGGAAATAGATGTGCTCCATTTTACAGAGTTCAAAAGTTAGATCTCTTACTTCAGTTGTGTATTTGTGATGTCAGAGTTCAATCCCCTTTTCTCTGGTTTATTTATGTCGTGACTAGGTAGTCATGCACTGACGGTAGCTTCTTTATTGCAGTCTATTGGTAATAAAAATACACAGATGTATTTGTAAGTAGTTTAAAAATGTACCTCCAAACAAGAATGTAATTTTTCATACTTTTCTTACGGTATGCTTTATGCTTTATGCTATTATGATTACACTAACTATTTACAACACACCTGTACATTCCCTGTGTATCTGCAAGACTGATACAGCATTGAATTTGGTTTCCTCAACAACAAAGAAGCCCCGAAAAGTATTAAATAGTCTTAAATATAACTACCGTAGGCAATAATAATATCAGATCATTAGTTTGCATGCTGCTGGGAAAAGTTACACTGCGCGCAGGAGGCTGTTAAATCCTTGTTTGTGAAGGCAAAAACAGTGTATAGCAATAATCAGCAGTATAAACTAAGAAATAATCAGTGATTGCTTAAGACTGTTGGAAAGTACTGTAAAAGTGTAATAAAATAATTAATAGTTCTATCATCCCCAGCGTACCTTTTATACTCTTTCTGGTAAATGTGTGTGAGCGGTATAATATTAGAATTGTCTTTAAAAGTCTTAAAAATAACTTGGTAAGCCCTGTTCTGACCTCTCACTTCTTTTATTTAGGTATACCATTAAAGGCATCCAGAATTTGATATTTTATGGATTGCCCTCCTTCCCCCACTTCTATAGCGAGGTATGTAACATGCTGGCAGCGGGGGGTCGGGGGGAGGAGGCCAGCTGGACCTGCACTGCCGTTTTCTCCCGCTACGATGCCCACAAGTTAGCTGCTATCACCGGAGCCCAACGAGCCGGACAGATGCTGCACTCCAACAAGACTGTTCACCTCTTTGTTACAGGAGGGGAAGACAAAGCTTCCTGATGGAGCTGGACAGATAAAAGAGCACCAGTTCATAAAGCCATGGGAGATATCTACTGTACATTAACACCGTAAGATGACTCTGGACTGAAAGATTTTGAACGCCTGTCTGTGATGGTGGATTGCCATGTGGCACATCACGGAGTACCTGGTTTGACATTAAAAAAAGGGTTTCCTATACAAATGGGCTTTGTTTGATGAGTTATAGGTGGAAGCCTTCCAGAAAAATATGGCACAAAGTAAATAAATCATTAAACAGTTATATTGTGTTATAAAGATTGTAGGTGATCATTGTGAGATGTTGTATCACTAACTGGGTTAATGTTTGTTTTCAGATTCAGCAAGCAGTACAAATATTTCATTATTTTGATTAGCTTCCCTATTTGTTGATAAGAGTTCATATTTGTAGCAATACCTGTTCTTAAAGTGCTGAAATAATGATCCATTTTTTTCTGGTTGTTAATATAATTTCATACCCAATGTAAAAGTGTTTCACATGAATCATGGATGTGTGACCTTGGTTATCTGGTTAAGTATTTGAATCCAGAAGAATTCAAAGTTGTACTTCTTATGCTAATACTCAGCTCAATTTACAAAGCACAAGCAACGTCAGTTCGTAGACCAGGGGTAGAGAGTGAGATGATAATCACAGGTCTAATTTATAGACTTCTGAGCCCAGCTTACTCGGGTGTGCTGCATCCTGAGATAGAAGAAGCACATACAACAAAGACTCGGGAAGGGGAAGTTTGGTGTTCCCTGCTGGAGCTGCTACTCCCGCAACCCGATACCGGATAAGCGGTTGAAGATGGATGGATGGACGGACATACAACAAAGACACGGCCAACCCAGGGGTCGTCACAGCCCACACTGTCTCCCTCCTGAAAAACGATAAGGTACAAAGCAAAACAAGCTCCTTTTAAATACACTCACCCACATAATTATTAACTCCCTGAGTTGCAGCAAGAGTGACTTTGACCACATAATCATAGTGGTTTCTCCATTGATAAAGGTGTTGGACAACAGGTGCTCTGTTGCTGTGATTATGGACGACATGACAGAGAAGCTCAAGCTGAAGCGGGAAGTAGGGCTGGTGGGAGCCGTGTCCCTCATTGGAGGGACAATGATTGGATCTGGGATTTTCATGTCCCCACAGACAGTGCTCTATACCATCGGCAGCCCTGGGGCCAGTTTGGTTGTGTGGGCTATTTGTGGTTTACTGGTGATACTGGTGTCTTTCTGCTACGCAGAGCTGGGCACTGTTATTAGAGAATCAGGAGGGGAGTACATCTATATCCTCAGGACTTCAGGTCCAGTCCTTGCCTTCATGCTAATCTTCAGCTCTGTGTTATTTGTGAGACCTGCTGGTGTTGCCGGCATCTCGCTGAGTTTTGCTCAGTATGTTGTGGCTCCCTTTTACTCAGACTGCCCCCCTCCGGTGGTGTTAGTAAAGTGCGTGGCTGCAGTTGCAATTATAGTGCTTGCCACTGTGAATTGCCTTAATGTTCGCTTTTCAATGTCAGTCCAAGTGTTTTTTATGGTGGTCAAGGTTCTGGCATTGGCAGTAATTATAATAGGAGGTTTGGTAATGCTTATCCAAGGGCATACTGAAACCTTTGAAGACTCCTTTGAGAACACAAATGTTGGCATCAATCCAATTGGTATTGCTTTCTACCAGGGACTGTGGTCCTATGATGGCTGGAACAATCTGAATTATGTTACTGAAGAGTTAAAACGCCCAGAGGTAAGTAAAAGGGTATATGGGGTTTTAGGGTAAAGTTTTATTGTATTGAAGTAGTTATTTATTAAGACCTATAAGCAATCCATGTCAAATTGACCCTGGCATTCTGACACTGGCTATATTCTGCAGCATCACCATGAAGAAATAAAGTAATAAATGTTTTGTTAGAGGTGGAAAACTTATTACTTACCAGAAATGTATTTGTTTATTACCCTATCAATAACATCATAACATCACCCAAGCTAGAAAATAAATGATAGCATTCAATAAATGTCTACACTTTATAAACTCTACTTTTAACAATCTACTTTCACACAGGAGGACGTCAGCAAAAAACAAGAGAGTCTAGAAATATATGTTGCCATCTGATAAATGTAGAAATGTTAAAGCAGGCCATGTAACTGAAAAAGGTGTAATGTCAGTCTTTTGTCTGATTTTCATTACGTCTCATTAAATAATGATTATCAATTGCTGAAATTTATAGATAAACAGTTGAAATAATTAGCTAAAATGAATGGATAAATAGTTGAAAAGCTAAATATTGACAAGTATGAAAAAAGTAACAGTACACACTTTTATATGATGAATAGTGTGATACACTTGGAACATTGGGAATTGATGAAGTGGTACGTGAGTTCATGAGTTCATCATGACAGGGCTATGGGGATACCTCAGACCAAAAAAGTTGGGAAATAGGCTACAGTGTTAAGAGAATGCACCTGACAAACGGCCACACCTTGGTTAAGGGGCTGTTGAAGGGTTATTTCAACTCCTCTTGTGGACATGGCTCCAACATTACCCAACATTTAGCAGTTAATCTACAACCAGTTTGCTTCTAGTGTCCACAACTAATGTCTTTAAGGACGCAGTAGCTCTTAAACAATGGAGAGTGACACACATAAACTCAAGCTGAAGAGAGAAGTGGGGATGATAGGAGCTGTGTCCTTCATTGCTGGAACCATGATAGGATCTGGGATTTTCATATCCCCGCAGTATGTGCTGTCTGCCATCGGCAGCCCTGGAGCCAGCTTTGTTATATGGACCTGCTGTGGGTTGATAGCCATGCTGGGGGGGCTCTGCTATGCTGAACTGGGCACAGTCATACCAGAGTCTGGAGGTGACTATATCTACATGCTGCGGACATCAGGGAAAGTGGTGGCCTTTATGTCTGTCTTCAGCTTGAACATTGTCATGAGGCCTGCCAGTGCCACAGGAATTGCTCTCAGCATTGCTGAATATGTTGTGGCCCCCTTTTACAGCGGCTGCAACCCTCCACAACTGGTGGTGAAATTGGTGGCTGCAGGAGCTATCATCGTGCTGGCCATAGTGAACTGTCTGAGTGTCCGCCTGGCCACCGCCATCCAGGTGGTTTCCATGGCAATCAAATTGCTGGCACTGGCCGTGATCATTTTGGGAGGTGTTGTAATGCTTTTTATGGGACACACTGAGAACTTTGATAACTCCTTTGAGGAAACAAATGTTAATGTCAGCTCCATTGGCATTGCTTTTTTTCAGTGCTTGTGGGCCTATGATGGTTGGAACACTTTGAATTTTTTAACAGAGGAGTTGAAACATCCAGAAGTAAGAGTTTCTGTGTATTATTCATAAATTATTTATGAAAAATACAATTATGCTGTTTGCAAATTGAGAGATTATGAATGTATACAATCAACTCAGACTTTGATCTAAAATCAAGCTTATGCATACGTTTATTGATTTTGTCGGGAAATTACTTATTGAACAAAAGAAATTCACGTTGGCCACAAACATCAATTTTTTAAATCATAGATTTTTTGTTAACCTGTTATCTCAGTGTTTATAAGTGACACAAAGGAACAAGGCTTAACAGTAAATTACCAGACGGATCTCATGAAATGATGTATGTATGACACGCCAATTTGTATGCGGTTATTGGCGTGTTATCAACACATACTCGCTTTTCAAAACACAGGACTTTCACCCAGGAGACCGGGGATCGAGTCCCACGTGTCCTGTTTCCTAAACCCAAGCGTTGGTCTGTTTTGTTTCCTAAAGCCATCCCCGTGCTTAAGTAAATAATACCATTATAATAATTTTATAATAATAGCCCCTTCAGTGTCCCGGCAGATAATACCTTGTTAAAAATTATGCAGGACAGAGGTCAAACTGACTAAATGTCACAGGTGTCGGGGTTGCATGAGGACACTCAAGGTGTGATTGTTTGCCACAACTTTGGTTAATGTGGGATTAAGGTGTGTGCCTGCCAGTGTTGTCATCATGTCGATGTGCGCACTGAATGTAAATGTGAAAATACAGCAAAAAGTTGAAAGATCACAAATATGTTTATGCAGAAATGGCAGGTCACAGACGGTTTCCAATCACTGGCAGTGAGAAGTTAGACAGTTTAAGATGTTCTTTATTCACAAAATTTCTGTTGCTCAGAGCTGTCTTTTCACGTTTGGAAATTTGAATGGATAATTTAACCCTTATGTCGTCTTCCCCTCAAAATTTAAACTCAACACTTTTTTTTTTTTTTTACATTTTTGTACCTTTCTTTCAACACTTATGATGCTTTTTTTCTATGTTTGTCACTTTTTTTGACGTTTCCAACATTACGTAACACCAACTCATTTAGTTTCAGTCGTTTTTGGAATTTATGGTAAAAAAAACTTATTATATTATTATATAAATTATACCTAATGTTTGAGTAAGAAAAGCAGAAATGAGGAATTATTTCAACCAAAATTAAAGGAATGTATGTTGATGGATAATCAATAACTGGAATATGTCAACTTTTACTCAGTACAATTTCAAAACACTTAAATTTCTTTTTCAAATGCTATAAAAACTGAATAAGACGCCCCAAAATTAATGAAAGTAGAGATTTGTACTTGCCAAAGAGCATTGTGTGGAATCAATCATGTTATTTTGGGTAATTAAAAAGGACATTGATATAGGAAAACGTGACAACATGAGGGTTAATACAACCCATAATTCTAGAGGACCAATACATTTTATATACTTGCCAAAAGTTAAAGAAATCATTTCAGAAGAAGACATTTAAATACAAAAATATTTCCTTGTAGAAAATGTTAATGCATCGACACAACCCGCTGTATTGTACTAACAGATTTGTTTGTTAATATTTAGTTATTAGATGCGATAAACCGTGAACCTTGTTGTGGGATTTTGGGGCATTCGAAAACGTCAAAAATGCAAAATATACAAAGTTACAAACAATGGTTAAACGTCTTGCAAGATAAGTGATTAACTAGCTTCAACTGATCTCTTAAGTCATTGGGAGAGAGAAAACAGCAGCAACATTTGTGCTTGTGCAGACTATTACTGAAAGGCTTCACAACCTTAATAGAGCTTCTTCAAATCACTTCTGCTGTTACCATAAAAAGAACAGTGTATACTGTTGCATTATTGCAAAATGTTTGGAGCCAAAAGTTTCAAAAATGTTGGTGGAGAAAGCATAAAAACAATGTCCGTGTCAGTAAAAGTTTTCAAGCTATGAGTATAGTTCAGCTCGAGATATTTACAGAACTTCATGTATGGAATTGACAACTTATATGCATGAAATTTATTTTGCAACTACGACTGTAGATCAACAGACATGATTATACATAATTTTTGTCAGTTATTTATTTTTATTTTCAGAATATCAGTAACTCATCAAACAAAAGAAATTCACATTGGCAACAAACATCTTTTTTTAAATGATATCACAAATAAACACGGCTTAACATTAAGTTACACAATGAGTTAAAGTGCAGAGAAGAGTGTTAGTTTAACTTTACTAGCTTTACTTTACTCTGCTGTTCCATTAAAAAAATTAACACATCCAGATAAGGCATTGCATAAAATAAGATTAGAGTTTGGAATCAAGAGCTGGATACACTGTTCAAAGATTAACAAGTACACTGCATTAAATATTATGTGCAAGTAACACATTGAGCAGTTTTATTGTCTCTTGTATCTCTCAGATATGTAGCTAAAAGTCATCAGGTGTGTGACTACTTCTTTATCTGGTTGTGTGCTCTGTAAGAGTGAATACCAACTACAGTATTTTCATCACAAACTCTGATCTACGTAACCATGGCGGACAAAGAACCCATAGCCCTGAAAATCAAACGGGAAATTGGGTTGATTGGCGGTGTATCACTAGTAGCAGGAACTATGATTGGATCGGGTATATTTATGTCCCCACAGTTTGTACTGGCTTACGTGGGAAGTCCTGGAGCAAGTCTGGTGATCTGGGCTCTCTCGGGAGTTGTAGCTATGTTTGCAGCACTGTCCTACACCGAGCTTGGGACAGTCATTTCGGAATCTGGTGGGGACTTCATCTACATACTGAGGATCTATGGTTCATGTCCTGCTTTCTTTGCAGCAATCACTTTTATCCTGGTTGTGAAGCCATTTGGCATTGCAGCAATTGCAATTAGCATTGCAGAATATTCTCTAGCACCCTTTTACACAGGCTGCCTTCCTCCTCAGTTGGTAGTGAAGTGTGCTGCAGCTGTGGCTATACTGGTTGTTGCCATTGTCAACATCTTGAATGTCCGAATTGCCGTCAAACTCCAAGTGGTCTTCTTGGTGGCCAAGGTGCTGGTGTTGGCACTCATTGTAATTGGAGGAATAGTGGAGGTCATACAGAGCAGCAGGGTCCTTGTGGAAAATTTGAAAGTTGAGAATGCATTTAAAGGCACTCAGTACTCTTTGAGCACTCTAGGAATGGCTTTTTATCAAGGACTCTGGTCTTACGCCGGCTGGTACAACTTGAACTATGTCACTGAGGAGCTAAAAAGACCAGAGGTAATACTGTAAAGCGTTAGATTGTGCATGTGTGCTTAGGTAAATAATAGCATAATTTCCCCCCCAAAATACAACAGTCCCTCTAGTCATCGGGCAGATAATGCAGTGTGAGTGTTGCACGAGGACAAGGTGTGTGTGATTGTTTGCCTGCAATTGTGGTCTTATCTAACCAGGGTTAAGGTGTGTGCCTGCCAGTGTTGCTATCATGTGGATGTGTGAATGTAAATGTGAAAATGCAGCACTAAGTTAAAATATCACAGAATATATTTAGGCAGAAACAGAAGGTCACAGACTTTAGATAATAGAAAAGTTAGTAATTTTCTCTATTAACTACATTGCTGTAGCTCTACATGGGATTGTGCTTAGAGTTTTTTCATCATTTCATTTTACTTTGGAGTCTGACTCCTGGCTCAATCCATCATTACATTGTTAATACTACAATTATCCATCATGCAAACATATATGAATTTGCCAGAAAATGATGTTGCCTTCTTCCAGGTGAATCTTCCTAGGGCGGTTGTGATAGCCATTTCTCTGGTGACTGGCTTATATCTGCTGGTGAATGTGAGCTACCTGACTGTAATGACGCCTAAAGAACTCATGTCCTCCAGCGCAGTGGCAGTAACCTGGGGGTAAGACAGCATCTTATATTGATGTCACAGATTCTGGTAGCCAGGTCCAGACTGATTGTTTGACTTGTTCTTTCTGCTGTCAAAGTTGCTCATATTTAAAGGATTATGAAAGGAGTACTACACTGATTTAGCATTGCACTTTTATGGTATTATCAGTCTCACAGTGTTTTTTTTTTTGAGTATCAAAATCGATTCAGCTGAACAAGAGATATTGTCTTTTTTATTCCACGCATTCTTCTTTCTTGTCAAATATATATTTTATATGGGTACCAGGTGGCTTTTGAAAAATGTAAAGGATGCTATTGGAGCTTTTGTGAGAACTTCAACCTTTTTTCTACAGGAATAAGGTGCTAGGAAGCTGGGGCTGGATCATGTCTGTGGCTGCAGCATTGTCTGCCTTTGGTTCTCTGAATGGGACGTTCTTCAGTGGCGGCCGTGTGTGCTTTGTTGCTGCCAGGGAAGGACACATGGTGAGAGTCTCTACTTCTAAACATACCTAATGTAGGATTGTTTAGCGTAAGACTGTTGTCACAGTGTTTCACCCTGACTTATGTTGTGCTTTGTAGCCAGATATTCTGGCCATGGCTCACGTCCACAGACTGACTCCATCTCCAGCCCTGATCTTCACCACTGTTATCTCTCTTCTGGTACTGATTCCTGGAGACTTCCAGAGTATTGTCAACTTCTTCAGGTGAAACCTGGGTCTGCTTTGCATTTATATAATGTTAACCGAATGTACAACCTGTTCCTTTTGTCTGACATTCCTTATCATTGCTGTGGTCAGTTTCACTGCCTGGTTTTTCTATGCCATCACCCTGTCTGGACTTCTCTATCTCAAGATTAAGAAGCCGGAGCTCCCCAGGCCCTACAAGGTTAGTGCCATACACATTCTCATGACATCATCACAAACATACATTTGTCTTTTTGTTAACACGGGTTGACAATCACCTTGTCTCTTCCTCTCTCCACAGGTTCCCATTATACTCCCTATACTGGTCCTAATGGCAGCAATATTCCTTGTGCTGGCGCCCATCATAGACAATCCTCAGATTGAATACCTGTATGTGACTTTATTTATCCTCAGTGGAGCTATAATCTACATACCCTTCATCCATTACAAGCTCTGCCCAGGGCTGTTGACCAAGTTAACAATGTTCCTTCAGCTGTTCTTAGAGGTCGCCCCAGCAGAGAAAAACCTGTGATTTTAGCAGAAGAAAAGGGTGATTTTTTAATTATTTTTTTTCTTGTGCTTTTTAATTACACCTTTTTTGCAATGACAAGTCATTAAATATTGCAATTTACATTCAGTAGCAAGTTATTATAACCTCCTGTTGGGTCGTACGTTTTAATGTCTTTGAATTTTAGCAATCTGATATGTATTGTCTTTTTCTACAGGTGCTTTATTTACTGATGTTTACGATGAACTTTGAAAGCACATGTGGAAAGAAATATGATTCCGAAGTAAATCGGTATTCAAAATATCAACCTATTACCAAAAGCTCAAATATGACTCTGAAGTCTTCCAGTTTTTGCCTGTTTAACAGTAAGTGGTTAGACAGAGTATGTCTTTAAAAAGCTGAGGATTCTTGTTATTGTGAATTTGTTTAATTTTCCATTTCAGTTGTATTTGTTCATTTGCAAAAGGTTCCAGATCAAACATACTGAACAAATGTATATTTAATATAAATTAAACAAGAAAGAATATAATTGTATAACAATTTTCCATTAATGTGTTTACTTAAATGATAATATATTTTGATTTGGGGGGGAGCAATAAGAGTTCTCATTGCCAGGGACCTGCACATGATATGAACACTGGAGAAAGCTTGTGCCTTCCTCCAAACACACTGATACAGAATGAGAAGAAGCAACACAAACTAAATGCTGTAGTAACAAGATTCATCACGTCAAAGCTTGAAGTTGTGTGAAATAAAAACGAAACAAAAGAATCAAACGGCAGCATGCTTTGTCATTAAACAGTTACTTTTTTTAAAGAAATGTTTGTGACTTACAGTTTTAATAAAATTAAAAAAATGTATGAAATGAAAACGAGACAACTATTACATGGATTGCTATGAAAGTTGGCTGAAGTAGGCATACCAACAAATTATAGTTGTGGAAAACATGTACTGTAAAATACCTGTTCTTTACTGCAAATAACTAAGATCATCCCAAAATGGTGTGATGTCAAAGAAGCCCAATATTTAATATAAAAATAGTTCTGTTTTCTTAAGTTATATAACTCATACAACAACACATTGAACGAACCTAAACTGAGTTTAAGGAAACACCTGTGCTAATATTTCCCCAGTCAAGGGTCTTATCCCATTTTGGATCATATTATGATGCCATTTACATGGTACAGCATCCATACATGACTCATATATATGAATATGGATGGCATAGGGCCAACTGCCCCACCCCCATCAACAAGAAAACCAGTGCAAACAGCTGTTTCTACACATCTCCCCCTGCTGATTTTAAGTAATTCTTGTGAATGCTCAGATTAATACACAAATAATGCTTTGCTTTGTTTTACTCTTAGCAGCTACCACCTAGCCTTGTCCAGCGTGCTCCAGGCTCTGTGGATTTTTGATGCGTTTGTGACTTTTTCTCTCCATCTGACCTGCAGGAACAGCACCCTTTATGTGTTCCAGGACAGTTTTACAAATGAAACTCTGAATATAAGACATGAAATCTACCAAACTTCACACATTCATGTAAAACATATTCATCAAGTCTTGTGTTCCATGGTTCTGCAGCGACATCACTAACAACATGTCCATGTATAAAGGGGGAATCCAGAACCAGTCAGACACACACTGATCCTACTGAGACACTACTACCTGTTGGTTCTGCCATTTTTTGACAATTTTGTTAGCATTTTTCAGATACTCATGGCTATTTGTGAGACATTAAAGGCCTTCGTGCAACGGTGTAAGACAAAGATGAACTACATGGAAGACAGAGAGATGATAGATAGTTGGATACTTTTTTTTAAATCACTAACCTGCATTGGTCAAAACTAAAGTCACTAAAATAATGCCAAAACTCGTTTCTAATTTCTAGTTCACCACCTGCAAAATATAATATATAATATCTGCAACACATTGTTCAAATGCTAACACTCTGTTTACAAACACATTCAAAATGCATTGACGGCAAATGTGCAGTTCTGTAATAACCATATTGAAATATATAGAAAATCTTTCCAGAATGTATACGATAAAATAAAATAATCATTCCAAACAGCTGATTTCAGACATTAAACTTATGGCCAAATGCAGGAGAGAGTGAGGACTAGAACCCTCTCAGTACTGTACAGTATGAGTGATTAAACTAAAGCCTACAGGTTGATGGGGATTTTTTGTAATTTCAGTATTACTGTAGCTCAGGAACTTCAGGAATAATTTGTTTTTGTTTCAACTTTGTATTTTTCACAAGTAGTGAACCGGTGCACAGAATAAAGGATGATGTATGAAGTGTTTTGCTTGTTTGAGTTTTAGAGGTGAGATTAACTGTTTTGCCAAGATACATGTTGGTAATACAGACTGTGTGAGATTGTGAGTTTAAAAAAGTGGCTTTAGTATACACTGATGTTTTTTTAGCAATCGGAAATAGCATACCCATTTCTAAGCTAATCAAATCATCAAAGTCCAAAAATTAAGAACACAACTGTTTTTTTACAGACACTAGAGAGCCACAAAAAAGAAGGTGGTTCCAACAGTCAGTCAGTCTGGACATTGAGAGAGCTGAAAAAGCTGAGTTGGCTGCAATCCTTAAACGTGCACAGAGGCTGTGTGCTTCCTAGAAAGCCAGCAGCAATGCTGTTCTGGAGAGAATGGGACTCTCCATCCAGCAGGACACCCTCCCCTCACCTCAGCCACCAGCTTCTCCCAGAAGGAGCCCCAGATGCTGTCTTCCAGGGAGAAGGATCAGGCCCATCGTAGAGGAGGACAACAGAAGTTGGACGTCCATGACTAACCAGACATTGTTAGATGAGGACCCTTTCTTTGAGAAGAAGCTGCGTTTGGGCTCTCAGATGGCGATACTTACCTGTAAGATTGCCAAGCTGAGAGGCAAACAGGAGCCCAAGCCCAGACTCTCCCCTCAGCTCTGTGGACACACACACTCCCACTGAGCTAAAAGATATATCACTCATCCGCTCTTTCACCCCTCCTCCTCCTCCTCCTAGAGCGAAACCGTCTCGTATCCCAGTGATAAAACTTGATGGAGCAGTATGTATGTTTATACTGTTGAGTAATGACTTTCTTTTTGGTAACTTGATTGGAAATATGTAAAGATTGTGATTACAGTAAACATGGACATTTGAGTAATCATGATTATTTTGCTGTCAATTTGAACAGACAAGAGGGCAGCTAATAGATGCAAGCTCCAGTCAGCAAAAAATACATTTGAGGAACTCTGGGAGACCGTTGAGATGTTCCAGCCCGACCACCGTCCTTCACGGGTTAGGGTTAGAGAACAACCAGCAGCCCCCAGTAGGACCCTGGCGGTGGCACCCTAGGTTCCAGCACCTCCATCCAAAGCTGCCCCCCCCCTAAAAGAAAAGGACCTTGCCGTGGGACAAAACTCTGCGTAAAGTCTGTCGCAGCTCAGGAAGACCTCCAGCCCTTCATCAACCCTGCAGAGAAACTGTCCCTCTCCTTCACAGCTGTCCTCAGATGACTGATAGGACGTCAACATTACAGAAGTTTAGTCTATCTTTACAGATAGATTTGAAAGAATAACGCATTTACACACAGGGAGAAGAAAATAGATGGACTGAGGTCTGTTCAAACTCTGGCACAACACCATCCAGCTGCAGACCAAACTGCATGAAGTCTGCCTGGTCCTTGCAGAAGAGGTATTGTAGACATGTTCCTCTTTGTTTCTCTGTTGCATGCAGTTCTCAGTTCGCTTCTTGTTCATCTACCTGTACTGTGTATACAGAAGTATTGACTGATGTTTACTATCTAGGTGACTAACTTGCGCTCTGTTGTGGCCTGTGCTGCAATGGCCACTGTAGCAAAGCTCCATGTTCACCTGGGGAGGGCCATGGACCCTGAGGCAGAGTGGACAGGCCCCGTCCTGCTGCTGAAGTTTGCACAGACAACCAACGCCTTTGTTCTAGAGCAGGCTAACCTTGCCCTGGATGCGCTGGTGGAGGGCTGCAGCCCTGGTAGAATAATGAACGCTCTCCTCAACACAGGACTGAGGTAAGAGAAGCGGATTTCATCAGAATTTAGTAGGACGTGTATCAGCAGCATTTGAAGTAAAGGAAATAAAACAAAGTCAACATTCTCCAGTTTTCGTCCTTCTTCAGGCACTGTTGTGCTGCAGTAAGGGGGTGCACAGCACCTCCACCAGCTGGCAGACATCATGGGAGAGAATCAGGTCTATACAAAAGATCTTCGCTGAGCGTTTCCTTACTGCTGTCAGTAAGATAGCGGTGGATGCTGCACCAGAAGTTAAAAAGGTCTGAAAATATACATTAACATGAACATAATATTAGCAAAAATGAATCAGTCTATACATGAAAACAATGTTATTCCCTTTCCCAGAGTGTGCTCTCTCGCCCTCATAGTCTTGTGCTCTCTCGCCCCTCTCTTCTCTCCTCCTATCGCTTCCTGCAGGTTTTTCCTGGCTCTGGAGCTGTGGAGTCTGGATCTGTGATTGGAGTCACCTGCTGCCTCCATGTTCCTGCTCGACACCCTCTGCTACAATTCTCCATGTCTCTCTCTCTCTCTCTCTTCTCTGTCTGTCTGTCTGTCTGTCTGTCTGTCTTTCGCTCTCTTTCTGTGTCTGTCTCTTTCTCTCACCCCCAAGCCACCCCCTGAGCCATGGATCTGCTCGGGGTTTTTGCCTCTTAATAGGATCTTTTTCCTTGCCTGTTTGGCAATCTAGTTGCTGTAAATAACATCACAAAGTATGGTCTGGACCTGCTCTTTTTTGAGAAGCGCAATTAGATAACTGTTATTTGGTGCTATATAAATAAAATTGAATTGAAAACCATTAATTTACACGACATTGATGATGATGATAGGTGTACTGTAGGTAAGATAGCCACCATGGTAGCCATCCACAGATACAGATAAGTTTAAGGATTCACTTTTGCCTTCCACATGTAAACATTATACGTGATGTATAATTAACATGAATTTCCATTCATCCAGGCCAGTTTAATATGCAACTCAATTTTATACAAAATATGTAGTAGGGTGTCCCTGCTCTATCTCTCTTTCAGCAAAGAGGTCCTTGGCCTAAAAAAACATTGAAGACCCCCTAGTCTACGGTACATGCGCCTTTCTGTGATAGACCGGCAACTTTTCCAGAATGTACCCTAGACAAGTCCTCAGTCTATCACAGTGCTTAAAGTTAACTGGGATAAGCCAACAGTATTAATAATAATAATGAATATATTATGTTTGTTCCTGTCTGTTCCTGTCATTTTTAACTGTCTTGATTGGTGTTTAACATACTGCACATTCAAGCAGCTGTCAGTTTTGTTTTGGGGGGGAAGCAGGGAGGTTGCGTTAATTGTTTCTTTTACATTCTTACTGTCTTTCACTTAAAATTCTCCCAGAAGATCGTTCTGAGTATCTGTGCAGATAGAATATAATAGAATGCTCTGTTCACAATGGGGAAAAGAGCAGGAGATGGAAGAGACAAAATGCAAAGCATGGATGATATATGGATGTATATATTTTTTATAGCAACACACAAACACTTTGGTCTCATTTGTTTTTGTAGTTTGTCCAAAAATGTCTTCAGATCAGGTCTAGAATAAACTACTTACTAACTTAACAATGTGATTCATACCCAGGTTAAGTTCTGCTGATTGTGACTCAGGAACCTGTTTCTTTAGTTTTTAGAATTTGTTGAATACATTCTCCTCATACATGTCATTCTACAACAAAAATAGAAAACTGGGCCAAGAAAGAGCACATCAGCTTGCTGTGTCTTGCTCATTTGCAGTTTCTAATATGTCCACCTTTTAAAGACACGTCTGTTTAGTTTAAGAATGCCTCACTATTATTTATAAAAAAAAAAAGTACAACACTAAAATCAAACCAACTCACAGAGAACAGCTCTTATTGGCCAGCGCATTAAGGGCCTCTCAGCACTAAGTATCCTACATAGTTTTCTAAATCACATTGATATAAAAATATATCAACCTTTAAATTGTCTGTACTGTTATGTCTCTATTGCATTTCATGTTCATAACCCCAGGAAGACAAGAGGCACTGTGTGTTCTTCTACTGGGGATCCTTAAACAATAAACCTCAGATGTTCTTTGTATCTAGTGCTAAATAGCTAATGTTAGCATGTTAACACAAAACTAAGAAGGTGAACAAGGCAAACTTGCATGTTAGCATGTTGACATGAGCATTTTTGCTCAGTGCACCGCTGTTACTATGACTGTAGACTACTAACAGTCTGTTAGTTAGGAGTTGTGCTGGGCTACAAGATTAGTAATAAGACATCTCGATGGAGCTTGCCTTCCTGAAACAAAAGTGCATCCTAAATCTTAAATGCAAAACGCTCATACAGATTATGTGAATTAAAAAAACTTTATTAAATAATTGTTATCCACCAAAAGGATAAAACAACATGGCCAAATCATAGTGCAACTTTCACATGACAAAAGATTGTTCAACACAAAACAGGAGAGCACAGAGAAGGGGGGAGGTGTGTGTGTGTGTGTGTGTGTGTATACACTACAACATTCTGTATGATGTTATCATCCAGTCAATGTAGTCTGTCCGGTGACCCTTGATGTTTCTTATTTATCAGCTTCACTATTCCGTTACCTAACAAATTCAGATTTTTTTATTTTTGGTAAACTTGGGGTTTCAGAAAATAATGAGCTGTTTTGATTAATAATATAATCTGTCAATGTTCAGATAGGCATGCTCTTATTCACAGGTTTGCAGTTAACCAACACAGTCCCAAAAAAGTTATTACCAAGTGTTAGTGTGTAATTTGTTTTTAAGAGTCCTTTTGTCAAACTCCAGTTGACGAATCACTCGGCTCCATTTTTCTTCTCTGTGCCGTTAGAAGCGCTTGACTGGCTTTCACATGCGTCTTCACTGCTCTGCTCTCCTGTCCCACCCCTGCGTCCCTGTGATGACTGGTGGTACAGCATGTGAAGTCGCTCTGCGTTCATGTCTGCATCCTCGGCTCCCTCGCAGCACTTTATCCATGACTGAGGAATAGCCTCGATGCCATAGTGGGCCCCAGCGATGGCTCCTGCCATGCAGGCTATGGTGTCTGTGTCTCCTCCCAGGGCCAGGCTGTACGCTATAGTCCTCTCCACGCCGCCATAGTTCTCAGGAAGGCATTCTTGTGGCTGCAGGCAGTGAAGGACACAGAATATGGCAGTGGGGACCGAGTGGAGTGCTGCAATGCCGTTACCTAGAAAGGAAAGACAGGAGACAATTTCACCCCTTATTGAAACACATAAAACCTAAATATAATATAACAAAATAAGTTTTTCAGCTGTAAAATGTTTGTCTTCAAGATCCCTAAGGAGGATATGGAATTCTACCCTACTGTTCTGTGTTACAAGAGTTTGATGAAAGTGAAACAATCAGTCGGTTAATATATTAGTCGACTAACAGAAAATAAATTGGCAACTATTTTAATTGTCCAATTATCGTTAAAGTGACTTCAAAGCACTCATTTGATGGTTCTAGCTTCTCAAAAGGTAAAATGTAATGCTTTCTTCATCTTCCATAATAGTAGTCTGAATATCTTGCAGTTGTTCAAACAAAACAAGCAATCTGAATAAGTCAACTTGGGCTTTAAAAAACTGATTATTATTACCATTATTTTCAGACAAATTCAGAAAAGAATTGGCAGATTATTCAATGATAAAAAAATATGCCATTGTTTTGCGGCCCTAGATAATAAAAATGGCATACAGTACGTATAAAAATATAGGTGTTGGAAATGCATGCCCTCAATAAATAGTCAAGATAAAGTCAGAGATAAACAGATACTCACCCAGTTCAGAAATGACCTCCTCGATGCTGACCTTGCTCCTGTCCATCAGGTCTCTAACTCTGTGGAGGCGCTCACAGAATGGCTTCTCTGCTTCTTTTAGGCTGGACAGAAACACCATGTTAAATGAAAATGAATACTAAAAAACTAGCACTGCCAATATACCCTGATTCTATTCCTTTTTTCATCTTTATAAATTCTTCTGCGTTTCCTGCCAATGAACCCCAAATGTTAGACAACATCTCTGACCTCCTAGAGCCGCAGCGTCGCTTATTCATGTAGGACTTACATTCTGGCATCATTGCGTGTGGTTTCGTTGGCCTCCACTTCCTCCATCTCTGTAATTAGCCTGCTGATGAACTGCTGGGGCAGGTCTAGCGCCCCCTGCAGGGAGAGGTGCACAGCTAACGCCTGCAGCACTGCCCCATTGTAACCCAGAGAGCAGGAGTGGGTCAGCATGGCACCCAGATGGGCGAACTGGAGACAAAAAGAAAGAAATTAAACCAACTCAACTTGCACAAACAAGTCAGTGGATCTTACAATGCAAGCCTGTGTGTTTTATTGTCAGTCATAAGTAGCCTACACAAAAAGGGAAGGTTTTTAGCAAAATAAACATTAACATTATTTTGTGCTGTTTTATGCATTAATGAAGATTTTATAAAACACCCTATCGACTGTTTTAAGACACTTGTCTGGTTGTTGGCTGATCCCAGAAGAACCACTTTATGGTTCTGTAACCACAGTGTCATACGTCAATGTCAGCATATGCTGACATTGACGTATGACATATATGAATATATGACATATGAATACTGACTATGACAGTGACATACGACTACTGGCTGAATACGTTTGTTTGAACTCACTGAGCTGCTTCTTTATCAGATATATTCTCAAAGTGTTTTAAAATGAGAGATTAAAGCTTAAGAAAAGACCATTTCCTGTTGACTCAGGTTACATAACTTGAACGCAAATCTGACTTCCATTACTAATTTATTTGAGACTGGATTTATGAAGACCATCGATTTGAGTCTACACTTGATTTGGGTTCTATTGATCGGAGACTTGACTTGTCATGAAAGTTACTATCAATTTCAAGTTTTTTTGTGCAAGTGTAAAGTATTTTGATTTAAATTCACGAGAACTGGTACTGAGCTTAGTGAATGTTTCTCACTTGGGCCAAAGTTGTTCATTTTTAGACTCAAGACTTTACTTAAGGCATGTGTCAAATGGAAAATTAGGACAGTTTACTTAGTCACACAAAAAATTAAACTTCAGTTGGAAATAATGCACAAACATGCTACAGAATTACTGAAGTTTTAGACAATTCATAGAAATTACATTGCTTCATCATGCATGTCACCAAAGATGTTTTTTGCCCAAAGGATGTCCACTGCTCACCCTTTTCACGTCAACTGGCTCGGGGAAAGCCAGTGCAAAGGGGGCCGCCCTCATGGCTCCCCCATTCCCGAAGGAGCCTCGACCATTAAATTGGTCCCTGGCCGGCTGGTACACATCACTGAGCTGAGGGGAGGACAGCTTCTTCAAAACCTGGATCACTCCAGAACCATAACCACGACCTGGGGAAGCACTGTACTCCTTAGCAAACCTAGAGGGGTGAGACACCAGGGCTTAAATTTGTGTATTGTGTGTAAGTAAGTGCATCCCTCAATCGTAACTCTGCAAATAAAAATGTAAGTGTCAGCAGATAGTGTGCACTGGTATACCTGCGAGCCATGTCTTGCTCATCAAAGCCAGCACGGGTGAGTAGAGACTGGACCACACAACGTGCCATTGCCGTGTCATCACTGTACTCAAGGATACCTAACAAACACACACACACACACACAGGCCTATTAACACTGAATGATAGCGCACAAAAACAACGTGCATGACATATAGGCCTATCAACATTACCAGAATGTCAGCACCGTCTAAAAATTGAAGAAATCAATTCATGTTTGTTGTCAATTAAAGTGTGTTGGCCAATTGTCCTCTAAAGTCAATTGAAGTTTGGTTTTCTCATACTTTAAGTTTGTGGACATCATTCTAGGTACTAATTTCTGCCATCTCCTATTATTTTGACGTTTAGCTGTAAATGATGGTGGAATAAATAGATGTGAGGTACTCAGAATGAAACCCCCTATGTAACGCTTTATTGCCCCCAGTTTAATATGGCAGCCTAGCCTAGTATGGTGAATAATAATTAGTGATGTCAGAGCTGGACTCTTCTGCAGGACAGGTTGGCATGGGTTTAGAGTAGTAGGTTGGGAGTTTAGCCAATAGCCATGTTATCTCTCGCATTTCTATCAGTGCCACCCTGTAATATGGTATTTCGTTTTCCGCGGACTGGTGTATAAAATCTCATCCTGTCTCTAACCATTCCCTTTGGTCTCGTCGTACAGGCTGCTCAGATGCTGCAGCACACTCTCCATGGGAACCTCCTCCGCTCCTTCAAACTCTCCGCCGACACAATCTCCCAGCACAGCCGCGACCAGCGCTCCCCTAAACCGGGACAAAGACGCCGGACCCCCTGCTGCCACCGCTCTCACTGCCGTCATTGCCATTCATCCGCCGGTGAAGAGTCTTCAACCTATAGCGAGAAAACACTCCAACGCAAGAAAAAGGGAACAGCACAAGCGACAACAACAACAATGTCGATTCTCTTTACTGCTTCCCGAAAAGGTTTTGATGCCTGTTTGACCCCAATGGGAGGTTCATGTCGGCGCACATAGAAATACACGTACATAGATTGGGCTTTCTTTGAAAGACAAGCTGCAGTCCGCTGTGTTTTTTATATTTCTATACGAGGATATGCATTAAGATACCGCAGTTGATACAATAAACGCGACCACATTTGCGAAGAAAATGTAATTTTCTGTGCCTTGTTGTTAGGGTTTTGAATTTGACCACAGTAGATGTGTTGTGTGTCCAATTTGTTTAGCTATTTTTACCACAGAGCTCACTCTTCTCATGCTCGCCGTACGCTACAGTCTGCGCTGATACTCTCATTTTTACGGTAGAGCCATACATCTGTTAAGATCGCCCTCTGCTGGATAGGGGTTCTGGTCCTGACAGGATGAGGGATGTATCTCATAGATGGATCAAAAATGTAACAGTGAAACTGACGACATATTACAGGATCAGTGTCTTGTCTCCTGTGGTCTGGTCTTATTCTTGTACTTCTATGCGATTTGTCTAAAATGGTGCACTAGTCAGACCACAATATGGTACATTGAATTATTAAATGTAAAGTCCTCTTCACTTTCATTTATAATGGACATCTAAAAAATAACAAAGAATAATCAGGTTACAAATGCCATCAAATGAAAGTAATTAGGTCTATGCATATGAGAGTTATGACGTTTAAAATGAACACCAAAGTTCTACTGCTGTCTTTATTTTAAAGATATAGGTCCAACACTAAGATTAAATCTTTTACACGATTCTATATTACCTAAAGCTACAGAAATAATTTCAAATTAATCAATAATATTACTTCTAGCCAATGCCTTACATTATGATTAAATCAAGTAAATATAAAGTATCATCCCTTCACTGAAACTATAGAATATATTTTCTTTCCCTGCCACCCCCAAACTATATTGGAAAGAAACATAAGAATAGTTTAGACACAATAATTATATTATTTATCAAATCAAATGCAGATGTAATGTATGGACTAGTTAAGAAAGAGAAACTTGAAAATCTGATGAGTAATACAATTCTTAGAATGGCAAAAAAACTATTAATTTATGAAAACTCCAACCATTTTTTTTTTGCTTTATGTAATGAATTTGCCTACATTGTAAATCCCTGAAATGATTTTAAAATCATCAAAGAACTGCCAAGAGGTATAAGATTGTACCAATTATTGGTTTTAATTCACAAGCCTTGCATTTAAATTGAAGACCATTTATATGGTTTAACTGTTATTTACAAATGCACTTTCATTTATTATTGTTTTATTTTAGATATTTATTTTTTACTACTCAGACATGCTTCACTTTCACCTGCTTTGTTTTTTGTCAATTTGTTGTTCAATAAAGAACGAAGAGAAAAAAAAGGTGAAAAGATTGCCGTAATAACTCGAATATAGCACGCTGTTTTTCTGGGGATGACATTTGAAAAAACCGGGGTTAGGCAAAGGGTTGGTGTGAAGACTGGAAAAGTAAATGCCATTACGCATTTACAACAGCAACCACAATAGTACAACACAATTGTTTGGAGCAAGATACAATCCCTGACAATTACAATGTCAGGTGTAGAAGACGGAGAAAAGCCACCCAAAATTACGGTAAAGCTATAACGTTATCTTTCCCACCAAAGTGTTGTCTTCGTCGTCGTCTTTATATTTAGTGGACCGTTTAACGTTGTTTCTTTTCTTCAGAAAGTATATCCAAAACATTAGCAAGTTAAATGGTTGGCTTGTTCTTACAGTTACACTCTTTCTTCGCGTTAGACGACTAAGTTACCATTGTTTCTTTATTTAGTTTACTGCTGCATCCTTTTTGTTAGTAGCGTTAGCTGCTAGCATACATAACCCATAACCCTCAGAAGTGGGTGGATGTTTGGCAGCGCGGCGTCTGCAGCATAATTAAAACATGGCGGACTCGGAGGAATTTAGACTTAAACGATTAAAGGTAGGAAATGCAAATATATAATATAATTATAGAGACACTCAGAGGGCAAGCTGAATTTATCAGCTGATGTATCTACATAATAAATTTAGTTATTGTGGGCTAACTTCCGGTTGAGATGTTCATATTAAAGCTAACGGTAGCAAGCTAGCTTACAACCCTGTAGCTTGCTGCACTGATGCATGCCGCCACGCCAAGTTCCCTAATAACCTGACAATTTGATAAACTGCAAAGGAACGTATTGCAGAGAATAGGGTGCATGTCTTTTTGTGAACCCCAAGAGCCTTTAGATGCAGGTATATTTGTGAACCCCAAGAGCCTTTATTATTCCAGCACTACAACTGTATGGTGCTGTGACTGCTGTTCCAGAAAGCCCTGAGGGCTGCTGCTAAAAAAAAGTGGAGATTTTGGCCAGCGAGTCACCAGTGTTATTTTTATTTAAGAACACCGACAACTACTACAATGTCGGTCTTGTTTGTGTGTGAGAGAGAGAGAGATTACATATATGCCAGGACACGATTAATGGCCGAATTTTAAATGGAGTTTGGTGGGACGCCCCCTCCATACCACTAATCGGACATCGGCATTAGACTGTCTGTGACTATCATCTATATAATAGCAAGATATTAATGACAGAGGTTCGTATAGCCAGTTTCCTATAACATGGACATGGGGAGGTTAAAATCAGTGAGGGTAGAGTGTTATTTGATGAGAATGTAGGGTTTCTCATGCTACCCCGAACAGTAAGATATAAAGTCATTATATCGGTAGGATTTGTTCAACAAAAAGTGAAAGACACAAATGTGTTTTCCTATTTCATCAAAGACACTATCTACTGACAGAAGACTTTGGTGATGGTTGTGCTTGGTACTGTTATTACTGTGTAAAGTGATGGGGAAAGTTGGCTTTCCAGCCAATTGTATGGAAAATGGGTTAGCTGCTGAAGGCAGGCTGTGTTTTAGTATGTAATACATCACAGCTTAAAAATACAGTTGTGATGTACAAGTGGTCCTCCCTTTGTGCAGCTCAAGTTGAGTTCAACACTATCACATTGTTGGCTAAGGAGATATTAGCTGGTGATTGGTGGCACATTTCAAAATCTGATGGTTCATTAAGTTGATAAGAAATGGAAAGATTATATATATATATACATACATACATACATATATACATACTGTTTGAATGGCTCAGTAAACTCTGACCTTTTTTTAATTCTTATTGAGAGAAACGGATGATTATGGTGTACAGTTTGGTATACTAGACAAGGTTCTCTGGGGTTACTGGTCATTCGCAGGGTTTCCGCTGCTATTAGGTGCACCAGTAGGAGGCAGATGAACGTGATTGTTTTCACGGATAATTTGATTTCCCATAACCTCAACGAGTAGCATCTGTTACCTTCAGGGAGGAAATTCTCTTATGTTCCCTTCCCCTACGATCCAAACGAGCCATGTCCACCTTTGTCCTAGCATCCATTAAACTGTTGAACAAACAAAAGTCCATAGTGTATGCATGTCTGTGAAGCCAAATTAAATATTGCCATGCTAGTGGATAGGGGTGCACGATTCAGAAAATGTCACGATTCAATATCGATTTTTAGGATCAAGATTTGATTAAAAAACGATTCTCAATTTAAAAACGATTCCCTATTGTAGTATACTCGCCATTACAAAACGAAAAAAGAAAAAAAACAAATATTGATTTTGAATCTGTAGAGCTTGAATTGCAATACGAATGTGAATAGATTTTTTTTTTTTTTTTTTTTTTTGCTCACCCCCTGCTAGTGGACAATAAAGATCTATTTTAGATATGACAGTGAGGAATAGAAGATTAACGTGCATTATTCCTTGAGTGCCTTGAGATACATGAATTTGCTGCTTGAAATCCCCAACCCGTTTCTCCCCTACAGCATGAGGAGCGCCTGTCCAGAGTGTTTGACGAAGTGATGGGGCTTGGAGACTTTGCTGACTCCTCCAGGAGCTCTTTCATCTCTTCTCCAAGTGGAGGTCCAGACGAAACAAAGGGAGTAGACAAAACTTCAGGACAAGGGGAAAACCAACCGGTAGAAGAAGAGGATAGCAACAGCAGCAGACCAGAAGAAAAGATGGATGAGGGGACGGGAGAGTCGTCTTTTCCCCGCATTTCCTCCCCTTCCTCTGTCCGAAACTCCTCGTTTACCGTGGGAACCAACGAAGGAGGAGGGGGAGGAAGTGGAGGGGCAGCATTTGATGACGCACTGGATGGCCTTCCTTCGTATGGGCCCGAAGAAGAAGAAGAGGAAGACTGGCATTTTGCCTTGCAAATGGGCACCCTGGAGGATGTTAATGTGGGCAAGACAAACCCAGAAAGAGGCCAACCAGGAGTGGGGAACAACATAACTCAAGACGAACCCTTTGCTCGTCAGCCCAGAGAGGAGCAAGAGAGGGAAGGGAGCAGTGGGTCTGCTAACACCTCCCACTCCTCCCAGGACCATACACCTGACAACAGCCGAGGTAAACCTGCATGCACATGAGAAATTAGACACTTTTAAAATAAAAGAGTGATCACAAGTGCAAGTGTCTATCCAATGTATTGTACTACTTCCTAGGGCCCTGATCTGGCAGTGGAGCGACAATGTCCCGCCCATACACCTGCTTCACCAATCGCGAGTCAATCACTGCTGTCAGTCATGACATTTCATGCTGTTTTTATATAGCATCAAATATATAATTTAAATCAAATGTATCTGAAGAAATGAACACATGAATGTACGTTAGCCATATCGAAACTAGCTAAAATGAATGTACTTTATGTACAGCCTTTGGTCCTGACACACCAGGACCATTGTTCTTTGGGCATTTAATAAAGGGACACACCACCAATTATACGCATCAGGTTCAGTTCATTTGTCAGAGTACTATTCCAAAACAGTTGTATAATCTGCTCTGGAAGGAGCTTTCTGATAATGTCCTAGCGATGTTTAAAGCTTTGAAAGCACGTAACGCGTAACAGACACAGCGTAAAGCTCAACGAAAGTGTCTTTGCTAGTTTAACACTGACGCAGTTGTCAATTTTCCGTCCACTAGGATTAGTGTGTCTGTTTAACAGAAAGCACACAGTTCATTGAGATCAGCTGGGTGTGTCAGGGTTTGGTGTGTGCTGCCCCAATTTCAGTGCCCCTCCTTGGGCAGGATGGTACATATGCTTGGGAGTTGGACAAAATGTGAGGTGAATGTGTGGAGGTAAAATGCTTGAAAAATACTTTTAAGTGTGCACTGGAATTGTTTGCGCCAGTGTGTTATTATTTCCTTGCATTTATGGTGGTCTGGACTAGTTGTAAACTCCTGGGTTATGTATGTATTGTTTTAATGAATGTTTTCTTTTCTACCTTTCTGTCAGATGGAGGCGTCCTGAACCAGACAGATGAGACAGAAGATAGCCAGCAGGGAGAGGTAGGGCTCTAGAAAGATTGTCAAGTAAATGCAATGAAAAATTGTTTGTTAGATAATTATGAATACTCTATTATTTCAGAGGTCAGACGCAGCTCCAATGGTGGACAGTAACCCCCCAATGTCTCCTAGTATCAATATTAAAGATGAGCCCATTGATGAGGGCTACGACGCTGCTTTACTGCCTCAGAGCTCCATCAGACAAATCAAAGAGGAGCTGGAGCATCAGGAGGTAGGTGTGAGGAGAGAATGTATGCACCTGCTATTTTATGGTAAGTGTAGAATTGTAATGGGATTCAACCAGAAAATAATGGGTTGGATAATGTAATGTAATATAATTGAATTTTTTTGATTGATCCTCGCTGTCCACTGCACTACGGTCACACTAATTTTATCTAGCTCGCTAAACGAGCCCAATTACAATTGGTACTAGCCTGTACTGCAGAGGAGAAAATCACACTAACCATAAAAAATGAGCCTGCAAGTATGTTGCTGCTGGCGGCACGATTTTGTAGTACAAAAGAAAAAGGAAAAAGTACGGTGGAAGTAAGGTTAAAAGAAAATTTACAGAGAAGTCGTGCTTCACAAATCAGGGATGGAGAGAGATCAGCTTTTTTTTTTTATGAAAGCGACAGCAATACAATGAGCTGCCATGTTTTATCTTATGCAGTTTTATGGCCTGTTGAAAATTTTTTTTTATTTATTTATTATTTATATTTTTTTAAACCAGCCATTGAGGGACAAAACAAAAATTAAATTTTGCACCTTGAGTCGATTGCTTTAAAGCATTTTATTTTATTTGTTCATATTTCAGGAGGAGCTGAGAATCAGCTCTGTCTACTCTGTAGGTGGAGGGAACACCTTTGCATCTCCTACTGGTAGGTTAATTTATTTGTTTATTGTGACATGTTTCTCTCATCTTAACATCAGACCTGACATTTTGTAGTGGTCATATTGCGTCCTGTTCATGTTTGTAAGTTAGAAGAAGGCTTTAGTAGGAAGCAATCTCGGAACCCATCGGCTACGGGTCTGATGACGGTTTAGCCAAAATTTCGGGGATTTCAGTGTAGCCAGCTGAAATCTGGTCCAAGACTTCTTCTTTCGTGTGCTGCGTCCAATTAGCAACTTGAGACGTTAGAGGAGTTGGAGTTAAGAAACAACGTCTCTATAAACAGATATTGGCATATTAATGCAGATAATCATATTTTAAAAAAGCAACTGAAAAGCAATCAAGGTAAGATGATAGCTGATGGGTTCCAAGAGTGCATTTTGTCTGTGTTCCGCCTCTTTTACTCTCCACATGGATTGTTAACCTGCATGCAACCAAAGCCCACCCACAAACGGATTTCAAACCAGAACCATAACGCTTCCTACAACAATATTTTGTCCTCGTTGTTTAAAATCTGTCACACACACTGAAAATGCTGTGGGCAGTTTGGTTACTTCATGCCAAAGCTATTGTGTTAGTTTGGTCATGTTTAAAGGACCATACCCGTGGTTTTATGTCAACCAAATAAATGTCTCCTTTCACCTTCCGTCAGTGGCAGTCATTTTTCAAAGCATGTATAACAAGACAGTTTGCAAAATTGTATAAAAAATTTAAAGTAAAGAAAACCTGGTTGTACTTGTAAGCTCACAGGATTGACTGGGCTGACTGTGAAAACCCCTGGTATGGTCATCTAAGCATTTTAATGTCAGAGACTGACAAATTATAACTGGAAAAACACTGTTGAAACATAAATACCGACTGTATTCAGTTAACATATTCCAGTTCCGGGTGCAGTGGTATTATTGTGCATGCCTTTTCACCGGCAGAGCTCTGTTAATGTTTGATTAGTGTCAGCAGCCAGTGATTCAGAAATGCAGATTTTCCAATTGTGAGTTTTTATTATTATCAGTAATAAAAAAATATTGTTCCTTATTCGTCTCTCTTTTCATTTTATCCACTGTAGTGCCCGCTGCAGTCCCAGCTCCTACTCCAACGGCCATTTTTATCCCAGGTAGAGGACAGCATGTCCTACAAGCTATAGCTCCCCTCCCTCTCAGACCACCAGCTCCAATCCCCAGTTCACTACCAGCTCTGGTACCAGCACCCCCACGCCCTCCTCCACCTTCCGTTCCTGGTAGCGTTCGCTGCAGTGGCTGCTCTAAGGTACTGTTGTAACTTTGTGCTGCTTAACACGACCCCTCTACGTAGATGTGCGTAGTATTAAGGGTAAACTGTGTGTGTGTGTGTGTGTGTGTGTGTGTGTGTGTGTGTGTGTGTGTGTGTGTGTGTGTGTGTGTGTGTGTGTGTGTGTGTGTGTGTGTGTGTGTGTGTGTGTGTATTTTTTTACATTTTATGTTATTTATATATATTTTTTTAAATGTCTATTAACATGGAAAACCAACAGATTCATATTGTCTATATTTATCAGCTATATTTATGGCATGATAAGCAGAAATATGTTTTAATGTGTCAGGACATTTGGGGTTGATGTGGCATTTTATTTATGTTTCATGGTTCTGTAAATGGTTGTAGGTTCTTCTGAAAGGCCAAACAGCATTCCAAAGAAAAGGTTCAACGCAGCTCTTCTGCTCCACAGTCTGTCTGACTGGTCATCTGCCTCCAGCTAACAAGAACCGATCCTGTTTTCAGTGCAACAGGTACATCTTTGTTTCCATCTGACACCAGTATAAACTTAAATCTGGATTACATTTAGCTCCCATAAACTGTCGGTTTATATGAAATGTATTTGTTTACCACATGAAAATACTCATGGTCAAAATGTTGTGCTCCTTTAGTTGAAAGCAAAACCATGTTTGTTTTAGGGAGTTTAGCTATTTCTGACTTTTAAAGTTGTGTAGATGAATATAGAAGAGTTGATTTTGCAAATGTCAAATATGGGAGAGTAAAGGGTGCCTTAAGGCAGCAAGATATTTCTATCATATTGCTGACAGTTTTCATTAAAACACGTTTTATGGAACACTGCATTGTTTTCATTATACTATACTGTATGACCATCTAATTATAGTGTAATATTGTTAGTGTAATTGAAAAATTGTCTTCAGTGGTCCACATGACAGAATCCTAAAGTTAAAAAACTGATACAAAAAACTTGTTTTCATCGCCAAAACACTATGTATGTTTGTCTCAACTGGTCGTGTGGGAGTTTAGTAATTTTAAAGTTCCAAATTTGACACTAAGCACTATAACTCCTCATTTTTTATTATTATTATTATTACAATTACAGTTGTCTTCTAAGAAATGTATTCGTATTTACTTTGTTCAGGTAAGGTTGAAAGGATAATAAATATAAAGTATTGTCTATTAAATTTCAAATATTCAACATTTTGTCATTTTTGCCACTTTGTATGTTCCAACCCCAATCCTGCCATAATCCTGGATTTTTTGGCTACTCTTTTTTTCCTTGTGCTGTTCTCTTTGCAGGGAGATTCTTCAGCCCAGGGACATGATCACGATTCCATCAGACGGCAACACCTACTTTTACTTCTGTGGCCAGTTCTGTTTGTCTGTCTTTAGACACAAGAAGAAAACTGTTGACAAGGTTCCTGATAAATGGCCTGACAAACGAGTGGAGAAGAAACCTGAGAAGCCGCCTGAGAAACCAGCGGAGCGTCCACCTGAAAAACCCTTCTGCAGCGTCTGCAGAGTCTCCAATAGGGTAAGAGAGACACAAAAGGCTAGCTTTAATGGCAAAGATGCCTGACCAGCCAAATTACCAATATGGGCCCATGTTCTCCATTTACTTATGTTACCCTTCTAATTCTCTTTCTCCTCCTTGTGTTTGACTATTATCATCTTTACAGCAGATTGAGCATGAAGTCACCCATCAGGGTCGTCTGCACAGACTCTGTAGTAATGCTTGTTTTGTAACATGGCGCAAGATGCGTCAGTTAGCCATGAACTGCTGTGAAGGCTGTGGACTTTACTGTAGTAGCAGCTCAGGCTCCTGTCAGACGCTCACAATTGAAAGAACTCAGCTCAACTTCTGTGGTCCGACCTGTATTGGCACCTACAAACAGGTATGTGTGTAAAATTGTTTTTATATAATCTTGTTTGGTCCAGTATTTATGACCGTTTTATCATATTTGTGGCTCCAAATGGCAATATGTGAGTTTGAGTAGCTATAAATCATGTAACCGCAAAAAATCACACACAGCCCCCTCATGTTTATGAAGCAAATGTAAACCTCTTCAATACTAATTGTGTTTTTTTGCACAGACCTGCAGAAAGACGGTTACATGTGCCTACTGTCACAAAATGGCTGTAGTGTCCTCCACCCTAATCGAACGAGACCAAAGGGGCAAAGTTCAGTTATACTGTTCATCTGCTTGTGTGGAACAGAGTCGACCACCCCCACACATTCTCACAGGTAGTTCTCACCACAGAGACACACACTCACATGCCAAGGTTAGCATATAAATGCATACTTAAATGCAGAACTTGGAATAGGCTTCAGATCTTCTCAGTGACTAAAATAATCTTCTTACTCATTTATGAAAACATACTAAACACAAAATATAATGAATTTAAAACTTTACAGGCATCTTATGTTACATCACTGCAGCCTATATCACAACCAAATCCAGTGAATGTATGGCTCATTATTATTAGTTAATTAATTTTATGTTACCCCTTTCCTTTAAGGTGCTGCATTCCCCTGCTGCCAGTGCAGGGTGTCCGCTGTTCCTCAGTATCATCTGGCCATGGTGGACGGCACCATTCGGAACTTCTGCTCCTATGACTGTGTTTCTATATACAGGGTAAAGGCGCCAGTAGCATAGAAGCTTTTCTTGTATCGAACATAAGATGTTGATGGAGCATCTGTTGGCCTAGATTTGACATTGCTGTTATTTTCACACCATGTCTCTACAGAAGTCCGGGGACACCTCTCAGCCAGACTTGACCAATGGAACCTCTGTTCTCAGGGACTCCTCACTCAGAGATGCCCCCAAAGCAAGCTCAGTCCCTCACATCCCTCAGGACTACCCATCTTCAGTGCCCTACCCGGGCCACCATCCCAGTCATACCTCAGTGCCCCCACTGGTGCCCCACTACCCAACTATGTCCTCCCCCTCTGTCCCTGGGCTAGCCCAAGCCAGAGCACCTGCTGATCACCCCTTGAAATCAGCAGAAGGCGGGCCCAGTGACCCCTCCAAGCTGAACTGCCATCAGTGCAGCAAACAATTTAACACAAAGCCGCTGCTATTCAGTAACCAAGTAAGGAGCACATGTCGCATGCGCATACAGCCTCTCAGTACATTCAGAGACTTAACCCTTATAGCTAGCTGCATGATGGGTGTTAAATTCATCACCTAACTATGATGATGATAATGATTACACTAATGCTAATTTATTCCTGCAGGGTCGTATTTCTATGTTCTGCAGTAGGACTTGTTGTGATCAGTATAAAACCCAGAAGAATATCCTGATGGTGTGTGAGTTCTGTAAACAGGAGAAAGTGCCCTTTGACATTGTCAGTTACAACCAACAGGACCTGATCTTCTGCAGTGAGAGTGAGTTAACACAGAATTGGCTTTTTCCTGTTATCCTCTCCTATGCTTTGTTTTCAGGTATTTCTATGGCTCAATGTAAAATAATTGTAGAAGTATAAAATTGCAAATGCAGAACGTCTGATTAATGCCAGTCAACTTGGTACAAATACTTTTAAATTATTAATCAACATAGGTCTAAAAGTTAACTGAAATCAGTGTTATAGGACTTAAGGGCTGGAACATATGTTTGTTATATTTACATATTATACCCCACCCATTCTGTGTTCCAGACTGTAAGCTTCTCTTCAAACATGATATTACATCTCGTAACAAGGATCATCCCTGGCGACCCTGCACCTACTGCTCCAGCATCAGCCAGAAGATGCTGCACAGTCACTATGGTGGCAAGATGGAGGAGTTCTGTAAACCCCACTGCATGTCCCAGTACACTGTGCTCTACTATGGGGTAAAGAGACAGACGTCCCACTACACTGTACATTGTATGCCATCAAATCAAGGGGATTGCCTTACTGTTTGTTCAAGGTGGTTAATTTCTTCTTCTTTTTTTCTTCTCTTTCATCCTGTCTTTTCTTCCCTCCTTCTCCTCCTCTCCTGTCCAGATGGGTCGATGTGACAGCTGTAGGAAACAAAGCTATATGACTGAGAAGCTGCAATGTCTGGGTTCAGTCCGTAATTTCTGCAACCTGCCCTGCCTGTTGCAGTACTGCCACCTGCATTTTGAGACGAGCCAACACACCAGCAGTAACGGTACTGGAGCGGCCCCACATGCACCATATGGTAAATTGTTTTATCAAATCAGTGTTTTACAGTATGATGTTGAGTAGTAGTCTACATTCCAACAAGCTCATGCTGGTTAAAATAACACTTAAATAGGTATTTTCCCATAGACTGTTAAATGACATCACCCTATGGTTTGTGAGCTACAATTTTGAAGCCTCGAGTTTGACATTTTGGCCGTCGCTATCTTGTTTTTTAAGCCAGAAGTTACCATATTTGGACAAGAGAGTGAAGCTCAAGTTACATTGCTAACACTAGCTTGCTTGCTCGGTTAGAAAAGTTTATCCCTAATTTACGTTGACTATCATATTAATTGGCATGATAATTTTGGCTACAAATAGGCTTAAAACTAAATGGACTTAAAAATTAACAGCCAACTGCTTAGTGTCATTAGTTCAAAAGTTGAAAAATAAATTTTTAGGTGACCAAAATGTTACACATGGCTTTCATTAACTGAAAACACACTGTGTAAGGGTCAAATTTCTATGAGGAAAACATTTGTACTATTTAAGCATTGTCCAAATTGACAGTTGTGGTAGATATGCAGTGGTAAACGTTTAACTTCTATATCTTGTCGGCAAAGACACTATAGAAACTTTTGTATTTTTATTTAGCCATGTGAAAAATGTTTTCATTCGTCTTTATTATTTGCGATGCTGTTGGTACAGGTGATGTTTTGTGTACATGCTGCCCAGATCTTTGTCAGCACGAAGTGGTATGTCCTACTTTGTTTGTCAAATTCAAATGGAGTGAAAACCACACCCAATCAGCTCAAGTGAGCACCGTCTTGTCACATTTTGGAGTGCATCCAGTGAGAAAGGAATAGAGGGGGAAAAGGAAAAGTAGTAACCTCACATGTTAAATGGCCAAAATCTAACTTTGGTATGTTTCTCTCTTCCTCCAGCGCCAACCCAGCCCCACCACTCCTCAAAAATGAATCCTGTCATAGCTGGTGTCGTGTCACTGGCCAATGGCTCTGCCACTCAGCCCAATGTGTCAGCAGATACTGCTCTTACTGGTTAGTAGGGCTGCACGATTTTGATTAAAAAGTAATATTGCGATTAACAATACTGTGATTGCGATATAATGGTAACATGAACATCTACTTGCTTGATTATCAAGTAAAAAAGTACAAAATACTAAATATTTTGAAAATTGTATTTCTCAACTTGAACATACAGCTTCATATTTTACTAAATTAAATAACTAAAAGCAATCTTTTCAAAATAGACATTTTTGCTTTGTTCAACAGTACAAATGAAATAAATAGAACAAAAAAGAAAAATGCAAATACTTTTTTCTTATTCCCTTATAAACAATGACCTTTAAGATGGTTGTAATATAATCACTAGTGATTAAGTTACAAAATATACTTTGTACAGCCTCGTAAAGTCTGCGTGGTCTAAAATCCATACATACCATACATGACACGCTATTGCCGCAACAGACTGACAGTTCATATCTTTTGTAGACGTTACAAGGGTAGCACTTAATACATCCATGGGGGGGGCGTAATTCAGAGGGCAGATTCAGCGCACAACCATAAGGCATTGGTGAGAGCAAAAATAGCAGGTGCTGAATGAGTGATGTTAGTGTTTGAACGTGGAGCAACTGGCGAGCAGGTTCGGACCTAGCGTAGCCGCTATGTGAGGGGAAAAATGATAGCATAGACGATATAATCTATAACCCTGAATTGAATCTAATCAAAAAGCATATTGTGACAGACTTTAAGATATCCGCAAATGTATCGTTTTCCAAAGAATCTATATATTTCGTATCGGGATAAAACTTGTGATTAGCACCCCCAGTTACAACGTGGTGATCTAAGGTGCACACAGAGACTAGAGTGTCACGCACTCAGCACACCTTTTGGTTTAGTCAAATTGCAGTTATGTAATCCACATTGCGATTTAGATTAATCGTGCAGCCCTACTGGTTAGTTATATCAGTTTTTTTAAATATATTTATGATGTGCATTTTTCACAGTGGAGTTTAATGCAGTGCTATTATATTTTTATTTCTCTTTTGTAGGAGCACTTCCAACCTCCAACGTTGACGGCAAGAACCTAGACCATGTATGTACTGTGTGTGTGTGTGTTTCAGGCTAAACCTTACATGCATCTGTTGTCGTGTGCGCACGCACGCACGCAGATCTGCTTTGTTTATTTCTGCTGTTTTTTTTTTAAATGTCCTGTTCCAGGCCAGTACTCAGACTGATGCCATGGGAGTGCCTGTGTCCCGTCGACGTCAAATGAAGAACAAGTCGGTTCTGTGTCGGCCCTTCACTATGGACCAAGAGAGCATGTGCCAGCTTCCTGCACCTTCCACTGATTTAGCAGGTAACTACAAAAAACACTGAACAGGTTTGGATAGTTTAGCTGTGTTACATTTTGTTCACACAGATTGGCTGCACAGCTGGATTGAGGTATGCAAGCTGCATGTGGACTGTGTGCTGTCCAGCAGCTTCCTGACATTAAATTGCACTACAGAGTGTCTGAATACTGAGTGGACAAAAAGTCCAATACAGACATTTGAAACATCATGTGTGAAGTAATTTAAATCTGTCTAGGTTGAGATAATGTTGCAGCTTTTTAGAGCATCTTCTTCTTCTCTGTACATAAATGGTGGTGGACCTACAGTAAATCAATCAATCACATTGATTTTAAAGTGTAAAATCACCAATAAACAGGGTCTCAATGCACTTTACAATTAAAAGAACACATAAATGAAACATTGCAAAAAAAAATTTAGTTCCTGCTCAATGTGTGGAATAATCGCTCCCAAACATCTCCTTGTGTTTATTGATCGAACCAAACCACTTGTAGTGGTGGAAGGTTAGGTTTCACCACGTGATACTTAAAACGTTTTAATAGTTTCCTATGACACAAGTCAGATAAGCCAATTAGAATTAAGAAGTTGAATTTAACTTGGTGCTTTTGTGGAGTAAAATATTGATCTTGCTTGAGCTTTGTTATTCTTAGAGTCCGCACAAGGTGGACAGTGATATACTGGACTAATATTGATCTTAGGTATTGAACATCGGGCTTTTCTGCCAAGACAAAGATAACATTCTGCAGGAAAAACGTACATTTTGATAATGGAAAAAAAGGTTAAAATATAAAATGCACTAATGCAAACACTAATGATACTAAATTGTGCTGCAAACATTGACCTAACTAATACTCACAACAAACATTAATAATAATAATTTAATGTCAGTGTTTCCTCTAGAATTTTATTCAGCAGCACCAGGGTGGGGGTGGGTGGTAGCTGACAACAGCGTGTAGTTTCTCATTACAGTTTCAGTCACTATGACTACTACGGTCAGAAACATTGTGCCAAAATATGGACAATAACGTCGCTGTCAACAGGTTTATCTGCTAATGTTAGCTACCAACCATTACCTTGAAACCATCCAGAAAATAGACTGTACCTCACCTGAAACCAGTGATTTAACACCAATTCAATTTTATTTCTATAGCGCTAAATCACAACAACAGTTATCTCATTGCGCTTTTCATAAAAGAGCTCAGTTTAACAACAAAAAGCTAAGTGAACGTTAGCCTGCTAACTACGTTTTTCCTGCAGTGGGGAGTCAAAGGCAGAGGGATTTAGCTTCTTGTCTCATCCGGGGTCTGATAAACAGTAAATTTATCAAATTCAGTGTCCACAATGCTATTTTCCAATAAACTGTAGCTGTCATATTTCACGGGACCCGCGTGAGTGCAGATTTCATGTTGAGACTTACGTCCCAGTTTCTCACTTTGCCTAAGATTGAGTGACAAGAAGTACTTGCCCTGTTGTTTATTTGGTTGCCATAATTTTGCGAGTGATGACGTCTTGTCACTGTTCCATTTGCTCACCCTAAAGGGGAGAGAAAGCGGATAACAGTTTGCTTGAGTTCAGCAGAGCAGAGGGGTCTGCAGTGTCGTGTAATTACTACTTTTCATAAACAGCTGAAGGTGTGGCGGTGCTCAGTGTACATAGCGGAAACCCTGTTGTGCGTCTGCCCTATTTCTTATACCGTGGCGGGTATAATCATGGTAAAATCAACAGTGGAAACACTGACTGTAATACCTAGTTTTAGCAGCACCGATAGAAGTAGCCATTTTCCCTCAGCGCATGGCTGGTGTGCCTTTTGTAGGGTGTTTGTCACAACCCTACACAGCATCTAATATATTTTCATTCATTTTTTTGGTTAATTCAATTATTCGTTGTTCACAACTAGCTGTTTCAATAATTGAACCAGCTCTGCTAGATAGCTCCTCGCAACCTGACCAGCCAACTGCAGAAGCTTCCACATCTCCGCTACCATCGCCAAAACCTCAGGGAGAAACTCAGCCGCGTAATGGCGTGCCAGCACGCCTAACCGGACGCCATTTCCTGGGCAGGAGGGAGACTGACTCTGACTGCAAGGTCTGCTCACAACACAAAAGGAAGAGGGTGGAGGAAGAAGACCAGGAGGAGAAGAAGAAGCAGAAGATGGAGGATGAGGAGCCAGAGAGGAAAACCGAAGAGTCAGGGGAGGCAAAGGGAATACAGTCACATGATTGGGAGAGAAAAGAGGACAAGCATTGTGAGCAGCAGAGTGGGACATTGTGGAATAAGACGTCGTATTACTGTAAGACGTGTTCAGGAGAGCCCAGCCTGTGTCCTGTGCCCTGTTTTGAACTCTACCACACCAGGCTGATCTACAAAACACCTCCTGAACTGGAAACTCAAAGTAAGCCTTCTGAATAACGTGTGTGTGTGTGTGTGTGTGTGTGTGTGTGTGTGTGTGTGTGTGTGTGTGTGTGTGTGTGTGTGTGTGTGTGTGTGTGTGTGTGTGTGTGTGTGTGTGTGTGTGTGTGTGTGTGTGTGTGTGTGTGTGTGTGTGTGTGTGTGTGTGTGTGTGTGTGTGTGTGTGTGTGTGTGTGTGTGTGTGTGTGTGTGTGTGTGTGTGTGTGTGTGTGTGTGTGTGTGTGACAATCAAATAGTGAAGAAATACTTTTACTTTTTTTTTTTTAGCATGTTCACCGACTTCTTAAGAGGGCTGAGTGTATCACCTGAGTTTTTCTCTTCACAGCCTCCTGATGTGCTGACAGGAGAAGCTGTCTTCTACCATGACCCCCGGACATAAATGAAACGTCTACAGGTTTAACAGTTTATTTAAGTTTAACCCAAAGCCTTATTGACCGTAAAGGCATAATGCCCATCAGTGTACAGTAGTTTCATGAATGTGTATCTGCAAACTGGTAGTGCAGTGAATCTATGTGCGTAATGGGAGTTTCTGTATTTTGCCCTCTTTCTATAAAGGGTAATTATGTTGTGTGGAGGTTTTATAAAAAGTATTTAACTGATGGACCAATACTCAAGGCAAGATTGAGATACTTCCTTAACGGACAATTCCAGACAAGTTTTACGTTAATCATGGTCGCTATAAATTGTGTACAAGCTTCCACTGAGCTAAAACGGTAGCTGTCGGTGCAAGTTTTAGAGTGCTTTTGTGTCTCTTAACAGACACAAAATGCAACATGAACAGGGCCCTTACGCGTCTAACTCAGACTTTGTTTTGTCTCTATCCTGACGGTAGCTAGCTTGCCCTGCTAACTGCCGTCTGTGATAAGTGTGTTCAGTCCGGCGTCTGTAATAATGATCCTGCAGCAGTTCCGTGTATATTTGTAGCTCATCCATTTTATGTCTGATCGATCTGGTGTTGGTGAATAGGAGGCTTGGCAGTGTCGATTTATGTGGTAGTTCCCTTAGCCAGCAGGCCCGATCGGCATCCTTGCTTCTGATGTCTCCCCACCTTTGTGGCCTCCCGCTCACGAAAACAATCCAGTGAGCACCCTGTGTTCTGGCTATGTCTTCCAGAGAACAGGTCCTTGCAACGAAAACTTTATTCCCTCTCAAAAGTAAGTAATTGAGCGCTGTAGTGGTTATGACAATATCAATGACTATGTAACTACATGGAAACGGGCCAAATGATGTCTGTTGCTTCCACAGAGATAGCGTTAGAGAAGGCTAGCTGTAGTCTCGCGCTGAAGTCCCGGTGTAGCAGGAAAAGATCAACTTTGTGCAGATAGCTCCAAGAAGCAAGGATGCTGCTAACGGGGCCAAGGGAACTACCACATAAATTGACAAGCCTCCTACTCACCAACACCAGATCGATCACACACAAAATGGATGAGCTACAAATACACTATCACAGAAGCCTGACTGAACACACTTATCACGGACGGCAGCTAACAGGGCGAGCTAGCTAACGTCAAGATAGAGACAGGGTAGGTGAATTTAAAACAATGAGTTGAAAACCCAATTAATTGCATTTTGTGTCTTTTAAGAGGCACGAAGGCCCTCTAAAACTTGCCCCGACACATACCGTTTTAGCTCTGTGGAAGCTCGTACACGTAGCTGCAGATATTCTGTGTATCCTTCACCGATTTGGGTCAGCTTTTTTTCAATTGAAAGTACACACATATTTATAGCGATCAAGATTAACGTAAAAATCTGAATTCTCCTTTCAGGGCTTCACTGACTTACAACACTGTACTGTAAAAATGTAGTAACATTTATTTTTACCTCAATTATTTTGTGTCACAATACATGAACATGGCATTAAAACTGATCCTGATCATGGTACATTTGTCAAGTGTCTTTAAAAGTATGAATCTAATATTTCATTCACTTGATTTGTGTTTGTTGTGTTCACGAACTGTGCTGCCACTTTATTTCTGGTGGGTTCTTATACACAAGTATAAGGACAAATCTGTTTTTACCACCAACACATCCCATTATGTGATGCCACTTTACATTACAGGCTGATGGCATTATGTCATTCACTGTTTCACTAGCAGTAATGACGCCTGTCGTACAGTATGTAAACTGATCGTTACTTTTATTATGGACACTTGTGCCTACCTGTCTGCCCAGATGCAGCCCCTGGAAAAATGTATGGCACTGTACAGGAGGGGATACCACATTGTTTAGGTCAAAACAATATCTCATATTTTTGAAATTGGCACATTGATGCTAAAATCAAATTCAAAATGTCATGGAGCTGGATTCAAGCAACTTTGCTGCTAAATATACTACAACTTTGAACAAAATGCAAATACTATTACATTATTCTTTGTGGGTTTTTTTTAATGCTTTTGGTTTTTATGGGATTTTCACCCCACTGTAGATAAATGATGTAACTACTGTCCAGATAGGGCATCACACTAAATTAACTTATCTTATTAAATATTCATAATAATACATCTTGAATTAAAGATTGCCAATGCTGTTGGTTAATTAAAAGCAACAGTTGGACTGAAATTCAGCTGTTAATGCAGTGTTTTAAAGGAGATGGACTTGAAGGCAATGACATAGGAAATGAAAGGACCGATCCAGTTCTTGTGGAAATTATCAATTTTTCCCTGAGAAGGGCAGTCAAACCCTGTGGATGATTTTAGGTGAAGGTAATTTACTCTCACTGCTAGATTGACCAGAGAGAGTTTACCAAACTAGGAGATCAAGTGTACCATTCTTGGTAAACGTTATAAATGAAGATCTCAGCCTAGTGCCCAACCTGTAACTATAGATGCACCTATCAACTAAAATCTGCAATCACTTGGAATGTCCAAGTGACAAAGACATTTATTTGGATGTTCAGTTATCTTGTTTGTACTGTTATGCTGCATTTTAGTTTAAATCGTATGTTTAAAAGTAACATTCCTTGATGTACCTCACTACTGATGTCATGTGAACTAAGTTTGACTTCAGTTCATCCGTGTGCTGTTGGAGCTTGGTTGACATTTAAATTGTTTTCCAGCCCTGTTTTACATCACTCATAAATACTTAATTGTTTACTTCTTTTGCATCCTACTGTCTGTCGTAAGTTTTTGTAACTTCTCCACTGTTAACTGCATGTTTTTGTTTCTTATTTCTGTAACACTGACCAACATGAGATTGTGGAATCATGTTGAATTACATCTTTTTGTTTGTTTTAAAAGAATATTGTCAACACCTAAAAATTATGGTTTTGTTCGATGCAAAGACATGTCAATAAAGTTCATTTGTGAATACAATTTTGTTTGTGTTATATTTCTTAGATTTTACCTGCCAAAAACCCAAGTTCATAATGACAAACCAATTTGAATTGTAGACACATCAGTTGAAACCAAACTGTTGAGTAGCTATTACTAAGTCACCTTTGAAACCATTTATCTTTGAGTAACAAACGCTTGCAATCATTTTTAAGATGTTTTCTGTAGTAAGCTTCCTCGATGACAGCCTGTATCCAAGACACAAACTCCACAAGACCATCATTAACTTAAATTGAGTAACCGAGCAACTTCCATACAGCAGTTTGAAGCTTCATTTTTACAGATGTGTACTTGAAAATAATAAAATGCAATATGTAAACAAATAATTACAGATAAAAATACAAAGATGTAAAAGTGCAGTGGTCATTATTCCATGATGTAACACTGTCAGGGTTAATAATGGTTAAATGAGTGTGAGAATAGTTTTTTTTTTTTTTTTTTTAATGAGTTAATGTTTTTCTTGAGACAAACTGCTGCCTGCTTTGGGAGAGTAAAGAAACCTATGGAATCTGTAGACATGGCAACAGATAATAATGTAATAATAGTTTTACTTTTCATTTGTTCCTATAAACAAAAGATGCCTTAAAAGGTGAACCTGTTGATCCATGTGATTGCACATATATTTACATAGATTCAGTTATTAATTAAGTGCTACAGATGTTTGGTAAAAAGAAAAGTCTTTAAATTGTAATCAGCGATTGCTATTACTATTTATTATGAGAGCTGAAAGGTCTACATATTTTTCTACGTGTTTTGTTAGGACCTTTCAGCTGCAAGGAAGAAAATACACATGTACTGACATGTCACTTTAAATTTTCCTCTTACCATTTTTTGTGAGACAGTAGGATGTTTATTTGTCTTATCTGTATTCTGTATTTCTTTTTCTCCGTTTTGAAATTTTTTTTGCAACAAAATATTTTCAATTAAAAAATGAAAAGTTCTTGATTTATCTTACTGTATATATTTCCTATTTCATTGATATATAACCCATTTCAATATTTTGCCCATCTCCCCTTCTCTCTTGTCTCATTTACGCCTCCCTCCCTCTGCTCCGTCTCTGTTTTCAGTTAGTTCCACTGCAGGAGAGGTGAAGGTGTTGGTGGTGCCGGTCCCAGTGCCGGTCTTCATTCCAGTGCCTATGAACATGTACTCCCAGCACACACCTGTTCCAATGGCCATGCCTGTGCCTGTACGTTCCATTACATTTGTTAATCTATGAATTCAAAATGATTCATGTACTTTGTATTGACTATTTGCTGTAGCAAATCAAATGTATACTTGTTTCTGCTGTTTGTTACAGATTCCAGTACCTATGGTAGTACCACCACAGAAAAAAGACATGAAAGATGCAGCGGTCCAGTCAGAACCTTTGGCTGTGGAGGAATATAGGCCTGTTTACAGAGCAGGTAAGGGCAGCTTTTGTCCCTTTTATCTGTTTGAGTTATATAAAGCTTGAGATACAGTATGTCTGCTACATTAATCAATGAAACATCAAAAGCTTAATTACCCAGCTTTCACCTCACCTATGTTTATTTTTGTGTCTGCTACAGACCAGAGCAGATCTTACAGTGGAGATACGAAGTCAGAGGTTGTCACTCCCATAACACGTGAAGATCAGGAGACACAAAAAGCAGTACAAGCCGACCTGCCACTTACTGTAAGTTCAAAGAGGAGCCCAGAGTCGACTGTTCCTCAACTTAATGCTCAGCCAGAGAGGAGCCCAGAGTTGACTGTTCCTCAACTTAATACCCAGCCAGAGAGGAGCCCAGAGTTGACTGTTCCTCAACTTAATACCCAGCCAGAGAGGAGCCTAGAGTTGACTGTTCCCCAACTTAATACCCAGCCAGAGAGGAGCACAGAGTCGACTGATCCCCAACTTAACACCCAGCCAGAGAGGAGCACAGAGTTGACTGATCCCCAACTTAATACCCAGCCAGAGGGGACCACGAAAACATGCAACACACCTACCACCAGTGCTGAGCATCAACCCCCCTCCTCTCCAATGATGGACTTGGAGACTGACATCCCGTCTGGTGAGACATCCTATAACTTAAAGTGAACACCCAAATTAATCTATTGGGGGAAAAAAAACTGGATAACATGATAACTACAATGTTTGTGTTTTAACAGAATCGTTGGATCAGACATCAGCTGCTCCACAGCGAGGAGTGAAGAGACCCAGAGAAGGTTTTTCCGGACGGAAACGGGTACAAAAACTCAGCAGTCTTTCTCTTATCCATTTTATCAGCCTTGGATTTAAAAGCAACTGTACTTACTTACTTTACTTTGTAGCTCTCTAGCTGTAGGAAACCTTTTTAACAAAAGAGTGCCTCCCTGTCCTTCAATGTTATGACATTCTTAAATATAACATGTATTAATAGTAGTACTGTCAAACGATTACATTATTTAATGGCAATTAATCGCACATTTTTATCTATTCTAAATGTCCCTTAATTTCTTTTTGTCCCATTATTTTTTCTCATTTTAATGCTCTTATCAAGATGGAAAAATGGATCAGCTTGCTTTTAATAATGGCGTTAACGCCTAAAAGTGCATTTTCTGCTCAAAGTCAACTTTTTAGTTGTGAAAACAGCTACAACATCCAACATTACCCAGTATTCATTGCATTTCCATCCATCCAGGGTCGAAGGCGAACTGTTTCGTCAAATCGCAGTGCAGTGGTGACTCCAGCCCCCACTACACTGAACCACCTGTATGGAGTTAAAGCTTGGAAGAGCTGGGTCCAACAACGAAACAAGCACCAGAAAGAATGTAAGCCTCAGTTCTCTTTATATTTAAGTTTTAAGTTAGAATAGCTCTTCTTCTGATCCATTGATTGGTTCTGTTTGTATCCCTTTTTATTTCATTCTATACCTATGTTTCATGTTCTCTCCCTTGTAGCCAATCCAGTGGCTATTAAAGAAGACATCCTTCAGTGTGACTCTGCTGAGCTCAGCTATGCTCTGTCTTGCTTCATCATAGAAGTGAGACGGCCCAATGGAGAGACCTACAGCCCAGACAGCATCTTCTACCTCTGTCTAGGGATACAGCAGGTAACGCACACATATTGTGTCACGGGTTTCCATCTTGATTCTGATGGTGTGTTTCTTATTGGTTCCTTCTTTCCTGTCTCCCTCTCTTTGGACAGTATCTGTTTATGGAGGGCCGCATAGAAAACATCTTTAATGACCCGTTGTACAATCAGTTTGCTACTAAGATCAGTGGGATGCTGCACCTCTGGAAACCTAAACTACTACCTAATGGTATGATTACTTACACAAAGTCCTAATCCTAAAGATTTTCGTGAAATTGTCCGGGCTGTAGCCTTTTGCTGCAGCCTTTGCCTCAACTTGCACATGTGTTTGGTCCCTTGTCTTGTGTCTGTCTGTGTGTCTCTGTTTATGTACACTCACCGGCCACTTTATTAGGTACACCTGTCCAACTGCTCGTTAACACTTAATTTCTAAGCAGCCAATCACATGGCGGCAACTCAGTGCATTTAGGCATGTAGACATGGTCAAGAGAATCTCCTGCAGTTCAAACCGAGCATCAGTATGGGGAAGAAAGGTGATTTGAGTGACTTTGAACGTGGCATGATTGTTGGTGCCAGAAGGGCTGGTCTGAGTATTTCAGAAACTGCTAATCTACTGGGATTTTCACGCACAACCATCTCTAGGGTTTACAGAGAATGGTCCGAAAAAGAAAAAACATCCAGTGAGCGGCAGTTCTGTGGGCGGAAATGCCTTGTTGATGCCAGAGGTCAGAGGAGAATGGTCAGACTGGTTCGAGCTGATAGAAGGGCAACAGTGACTCAAATAACCACCCGTTACAACCGAGGTGGGCAGAAGAGCATCTCTGAACGCACAGTACGTCGAACTTTGAGGCAGATGGGCTACAGCAGCAGAAGACCACATCGGGTGCCACTCCTTTCAGCTTAGAACAGGAAACTGAGACTACAATTTGCACAAGCTCATCGAAATTGGACAATAGAAGATTGGAAAAACGTTGCCTGGTCTGATGAGTCTCGATTTCTGCTGCGACAGTCGGATGGTAGGGTCAGAATTTGGCGTCTACAACATGAAAGCATGGATCCATCCTGCCTTGTATCAACGGTTCAGGCTGGTGGTGGTGGTGTCATGGTGTGGGGAATATTTTCTTGGCACTCTTTGGGCCCCTTGGTACCAATTGAGCATCGTTGCAACGCCACAGCCTACCTGAGTATTGTTGCTGACCATGTCCATCCCTTTATGACCATAATGTACCCAACTTCTGATGGCTACTTTCAGCAGGATAATGCGCCATGTCATAAAGCTGGAATCATCACAGACTGGTTTCTTGAACATGACAATGAGTTCGCTGTACTCAAATGGCCTCCACAGTCACCAGATCCCAATCCAATAGAGCATCTTTGGGATGTGGTGGAATGGGAGATTCGCATCATGGATGTGCAGCCGACAAATCTGCGGCAACTGTGTGATGCCATCATGTCAATATGGACCAAACTCCATGAGGAATGCTTCCAGCACCTTGTTGAATCTATGCCACGAAGAATCGAGGCAGTTCTGAAGGCAAAAGGGGGTCCAACCCGTTACTAGCATGGGGTACCTAATAAAGTGGCCGGTGAGTGTATGTGTTTGTGTGTGACTGTTTCTGCACGGGTTGTTTTGTCTCCCACCATCCCGTCTCTCCTCTCTATATTTATTGACCCTGGGATGCGTTCCCAGGTCTCAGTGCATTGTTTGTAATTGTGTGTGTATATACAGATGTGCTCAAATTTGTTGGTACCCTTACAGCTCATTGAAATAATGCTTCATTCCTCCTGAAAAGTGATGAAATTAAAAGCTATTTTATCATGTATACTTGCATGCCTTTGGTATGTCATAGAATAAAGTAAAGAAGCTGTGAAAAGAGATGAATTATTGCTTATTCTACAAAGATATTCTAAAATGGCCTGGACACATTTGTTGGTACCCCTTGGAAAAGATAATAAATAATTGGATTATAGTGATATTTCAAACTAATTAGTTTCTTTAATTAGTATCACACATGTCTCCAATCTTGTAATCAGTCATTCAGCCTATTTAAATGGAGAAAAGTAGTCACTGTGCTGTTTGGTATCATTGTGTGCACCACACTGAACATGGACCAGAGAAAGCAAAGGAGAGAGTTGTCTGAGGAGATCAGAAAGAAAATAATAGACAAGCATGGTAAAGGTAAAGGCTACAAGACCATCTCCAAGCAGCTTGATGTTCCTGTGACAACAGTTGCAAATATTATTAAGAAGTTTAAGGTCCATGGAACTGTAGCCAACCTCCTGGGCGTGGCGCAAGAGGAAAATCGACCCCAGATTGAACAGAAGGATAGTGCGAATGGTAGAAAAAGAACCAAGGATAACTGCCAAAGAGATACAAGCTGAACTCCAAGGTGAACGTCAGTTTCTGATCGCACCATCCGTCGCTTTTGAGCGAAAGTGGGCTCCATGGAAGAAGATCCAGGAGGACTCCACTTTTGAAAGAAAAACATAAAAAGCCAGACTGGAATTTGCTAAAATGCATATTGACAAGCCACAATCCTTCTGGGAGAATGTCCTTTGGACAGATGAGTCAAAACTGGAGCTTTTGGCAAGTCACATCAGCTCTATGTTCACAGACGAAAAATGAAGCTTTCAAAGAAAAGAACACCATACCTACAGTGAAACATGGAGGAGGCTCGGTTATGTTTTGGGGCTGCTTTGCTGCGCCTGGCACAGGGTGCCTTGAATCTGTGCAGGGCACAATGAAATCTCAAGACTATCAAGGCATTCTGGAGCGAAACGTACTGCCCAGTGTCAGAAAGCTCTGTCTCAGTCGCAGGTCATGGGTCCTCCAACAGGATAATGACCCAAAACACACAGCTAAAAGCACCCAAGAATGGATAGGAACAAAACATTGGACTATTCTGAAGTGGCCTTCTATGAGTCCTGATTTGAATCCTATCGAACATCTATGGAAAGACCTGAAACTTGCAGTCTGGAGAAGGCACCCATCAAACCTGAGACAGCTGGAGCAGTTTGCTCAGGAAGAGTGGGCCAAACTACCTGTTAACAGGTGCAGAAGTCTCATTGAGAGCTACAGAAAACGTTTGATTGCAGTGATTGCCTCTAAAGGTTGTGCAACAAAATATTAGGTTAGCGGTCCCATCATTTTTGTCCATGCCATTTTCATTTGTTTTCTTATTTACAATATTATGTTGAATAAGAAATCAAAAGCAAAGTCTGATTTCTATTAAATATGGAATAAATAATGGTGGATGCCAATTACTTTTGTCCGTTTCAAGTTATTTCAGAGAAAATTGTGCATTCTTCGTTTTTTGTGGAGGGGTACCAACAAATTTGAGCACGTCTGTGTGTGTGTGTGTGTGTGTGTGTGTGTGTGTGTGTGTGTGTGTGTGTGTGTGTGTGTGTGTGTGTGTAAAGTGATTACCAAGAAAAATAGATTTTCATGAAATCACACCCTAATTTAATATATATATATTTCAATAGATGTATTTACCATTACCTTTCTATATAGCCATTTTTCTGCCATTCCAGTGATTAGATTCAGATTACCAACAACTTTAGAGCTGCACTAATCAATATTGTGATATTAACAGTGTGTCACAAGACTACATATACTCTACAGAAAGTTTTAATGCCTTTCAAGTCATTGTTTTGGTTGTATGGCCCACAACTTTACCATTTTGGTTCAGTCTCACTGCTGTCATCAGCCTTGTTTATAGAAGCAGCAACAGGAAGCTCTGAGAAGCCCACTGTACATTACCTGCCTAGCGCCAAACAGCAAGGTGCAGCTAGCTGGTGAACACAGTGGATTTAGCTGTTTAGCACCTCTCACAGAATGCAGTTAAGCAAAAGGCATGGAAGCACCCTAAACGGGTTGCCAGTTAACACCTATGGGCACATTTTGTCTCCAATTCACTCAGCTCTCTCCGTGCTTCCTCTTTCCTCCTCAAGGTGGTACTGTTTCCCCCCGTATTTTGGAGTCCTACTTATGGGAGTGCAAGCAGCTGGGTGCCTACTCCCCCATAGTGTTGCTCAACACACTGCTCTTTTTCTGCACAAAGAACTTCCGCTTTACCACGCTGGCGCAGCATCAAAGCCTCTCCTTTACCAACTTCACTCGACACTCCAAACCCTGCAGCCGAGCCGGCAAAGTCCACTACCTCCGATACCAGAGACGCAGCAATGCCACACCCCACACAGGTGGGTGTTGTTCAATAATACATGTGTCTTTTTAAATTAAAGTTGGAATGATAGTAGTTTGTCCATGCAGCTGTGCTTTTGAGCCGTTGTTTACATTTTTAAACCCACCATATTCAGTACAAAATATCTGGTGTCAATAACTTCACATCCAAAACTATTAGTATCAGCCATCATCTGGTATCAGTATGTTTTTATACATCAGCTTCATCCTATTTCTAGACATCAAAACCAGATTCATAAATTGTTCCTAAAAGCATAATGGAAATAGACAGTGAATGTTACGAATAACTGAATAAACAGTGAGTAACTGAGTTGTGGTACTTCTTTTTGTTTTTAGAGCGAAACAGAAAAAGGCAGGGAGAGGAAGAGGGAGACCTAGAGATGTTTGAAAATACCGCCAATCCTCTACACTGTCCCGTCAGACTCTATGAGTTCTACCTCTCCAGATGGTGAGAGACACACACACACACACACACACACACACACACACACACACACAAGTATAGGCACCTATATGATACAAGTAATACAACTTAACAAACGTTTTGTCTCCTCTGTCCTCTTATTCCTAACAGCCCTGAGTCGGTAAAGAGCAGGTCCGACCTGTTTTTTCTGCAGCCTGAACAGTTTGTGCACCCTCAAAGGTCAGACTCAGTCCTCCAACATTAAAGACAATGACAATGACAAAAGTGTCACTTACACTGTTGTATATTCCCCCTATTGAAATTAATCCATCTGATGGAAGGGGAAAATGTTACTTTCTCTGCTGTTTATGGACAACGATGTGCAAAGGTATCTCTTTATTTTAAAACTTTAATGAAGACATATTTTTCAAATTTCTTTTCCATTTCTGACCTCAACAGTTCCCACTGGTATACCTTTCAACCGTTAGAGGGCGCCACGCTACAAAGCATGCTCACACGCATCCTGGCCGTCAGAGAGGTTCACCAGGAACATGAAGCAGCCCAACATCAGTCCCCAGCCACCGCTGATAATGACAGTTTACAGTGATATGGAGCTCTGCTTATTCACACCATGCTTATGATGTTCTCTGCAACAGAAACCTTCGCTGATGCTGAACAGTTCACAGTGAATTGCAGCTGTAGGTACGGCCATCAGTCATTCAGACGACAGTTGGCAGGTCTTTGAGAAAGGAAAAGCGAACAAAGACGCAATGAAAGGACCCATTGTCACAAAGAGACAAACTTAAAGAATGTTACAAAAAAGTGTGGGATCATTGTATTTTAGTAACCTCAGTAGTTCCCCACATAAACGCACAATGAGTTTACAAACATCCAATACTCTAAAATATGAAAAGGGGAGTACATTGTTCTTTTCTCATCGTGTCATACCAGAGTGATATTTATAATTTCTCACATGTGGTTTGTTAAGGTTTTTTTACTATCAGTAATGGTCCATGCCAAGCCTGTCAAATGAACTTTTTATTCCAAAAAACAGACTTCTGCAATACTAAACTGGTATGAGCAGCAAACTGAAAACAGTCGGTGCTGATGTGGTTGACAAGAGTTTACATCCATTAAGCACGGTTACATCTGTTTACGGGGTTTAAACGAGTATTTACTTGTACAGTATACGTTTTAAAGTTGGATACTGGTTTTTAAAGCAACACTGCGTTTGTTTGTTTGCAATATTTCGCCCCTACAGTTTCAGAGTTTAATTCATTTCTACACTGCTGTCATAACATGGTCAGCTGTACGTGTGCATTTGTTATAATTACATAACTTAGAAAAGAAACTTTAATCATATTCATCACATACAATTTGACTGTACAGTGTAGTTAAATTCAATTCGTGCATTGAACCCATTCTAAGTATTAAGAGGAGTGGACAGCTATACATCATCAGCATCTGGGAAACAACTTGGAATTCAGTGTCTTGCGCCAGCAGACTTTGATAGTGGTGACCCGCTAACTCTGACTCACACAGCCCATGATCATTATCAAAAACAAGCAGGTCGACAACTTTGTTAATATTAATTGCTAGTCCAACAGCAAGAGGGCCAGCTCGGTTCTGTTACCCGCCAGTGTCCCAGTCCTGGCAGCACGGCTAACAGAGCAAACATAACTAGCTGACGGCAGCTACAGTTAGCAGCCCTTAACATTTAGCCTTAATTTAACAACAAATATGTTTTCTGTCCATCTGGAAACTCAGCAGCCGGAGGACATAGAAGGAAAAACCCAAAAACATTTGATCCATAAAATATGATCCAGTTTCACCAATATCGGTGATAGTGCCATGAAGCTTGCAACATTCTCCCTAAGTCAGTGTAGCATAAAAATGATTTTCGAATTAAGGTAATTAGTTGTGCAATGTTGCTTTGATGAATTGCTTTTAAATTTCAACATCTGGAAACAAGACATCCTGAGCAGGTTTTGTAATTTTATTATTTATACATTGCTGCACAAAACTTAAAAAAAGAAAGTCACTTAGTTCAGGTGAAGCACTTACCACAGACATCCAGTGTAGTTTTGATAAATTAAACATTAAATGTAGTTTACCAAACTGCATCACAGTGGATGACATTGACTGGTTGACAGCTAGCATTTATTTAAAAAGCTGTATATCAGTGTAACCTTTATTGTAATAATAGAGGGCACTCGCAGTGCCTCTCATCCTTTGTTTTATTAATATTATATAGTTATCTGATATTATGTTGTTCCCAATTTTTTAGTCTTCGTTCCCAACCATTTTCCTTTCTCCACTTATTTCTCTCCAGTGTTCCATTACATACCTTCACTTATTCCCTCTGAAGGTGAAGTGGGGGAGTGGCTCATCACAACCCACATGCATTTTAATGCAGTGCATATAATCTACTACTCTCTAAATCATGAAGCCGAGCTTCATTCACAGACCTCCATAATTATGAGTGGGAGTGTTACAATTATAGTTACAATAGGACATCTACTCTGTATGCATTACCTGTATGTATTCCTGTCCCATTGTTCTAACCCTGCCAATATCTTTTCTCCTCTTATTGTTAATATCTTAATTGGCCTTTCCCTAATTTGAAAAATGAATTTGGGAGAATTTGGATGAGCAGCAGACAAGTCAAAGTACTAGCAATAATTGTGTGTTTTTTTAGTACTTTTCCTAAACCTTGAGGTATTATAACTAATAGTGTGTATGGTTTGTGGTATAGTATGTTTTTTGTTGGCCAATCAAAAACAAGTATTATGACAATGTGCCTACATTTTGTCAGCAGTGGTAAATTTGTTCCTATTCATCTATTCAAAATCATAGTCTGTTGCAGATTACAGCTGCAATAGACTTTTGATTTTGAATGGATTTTAAACTTTGATTCTTAGTTGGCATATACAGTAGATAGTCCAGGTGACTCAGGACACAGACAATATGGTCCATAGGGTTGCTGCTCAACCACGTCACACAGCTTGGGATGTTAAACTTAACCAAACATGTCTGGACATACTGAACATTAATGCCTATACATCTTATAATGTCCATTTAACATCACTGACTATATTCATAATTTTGTGTTTATTTTAAACCAAAAACGTTCCTTTGATGATTCTGCCGGTTGACCAGAAAAGTAAATATCTAAGTTAGAAAGTTGAGATTTAATGAAAATATTGCCATTTGTTGTTTTGTGGACTACCCACAATACCATGTGATAACACCGTGTGTGTTGTTATGTGATAATTGCTACTTTATAGCCGTTATGTTTTTGTCATAAAGGCCAGGGTGCCTTTACTTTTGCCTCAACATAACCATATTGACTGATGCATTATCCAAACAGAGTTCTCTAAATGTTGGTTGAATTATTTTAAACATACTGTAACACAATGTCACCGCTGCTGGTGCAAAGGAAATATTACTGTTGTAATATCATCACTGCTGTCCGGAGCTCCCATCTGATGATTGTTAAGAAAGAACAGGTCCAAAGAGAGTCAGATGTTTTATTGTCACACACAAAATGCTGTATTTCCATTAGGTATTAAAAATTATTCTTTTTTTTTCTTTCCTCTATTGCAAGGTAAAGCATTTATTACGAAAGCATGATAAAAATGCAATGTGATTTTGAGGGTGTAATTGAAGTTTGTGCGGTTTTAAAACTGATTCATAAAATGTGCAAGGGTCTTTGGTGTGTATGTGTTTGACTGTGTTCAAGATCAGTATCTTTCTCACTTCATGGTAATGTATCAGTTATGTATATAATCAGGGATAGGGGAAATTAGGCCATTATTATTAGATTTTCTCATTTTTAATATGTTAAAGTCCTATTCTTGTGTGGTCTCCCAGTCTCCCTAATAGGTAGCAGCCTCTTAAAAAGTGGTTTCAGAGAAGTAGTCTAGCTAAGGACTACATTTCTCATCTGCTGAACACTGCTGATAATGTATTTAATTACAAGAGCTGCAAAGATTGTCAACTAATAAATTAATCAGCAGCTATATTGATAATCGGTTTGTCTTTCTTTTCTTTTTTCAAAAAATCAAAACTTCTCTGATTCCAGATTGTTAAACATGAATATTTTCTAGTTTCTTCATTCCTCTGTGACGTATCTTTGAGTTATGGACAAATTAAGACATTTGAGGACGTCATATTGGGCTTCGGAAAACACTGATCGACATTTTTCACTATTTTCTGTTGAGCCTTTATTAAATGAATTTATAAAATTTAGCATAGGCCTAGTCTACACGTACATGGGTATTTTATAAAAATGTTGCCTTTTCGGTCACTGACAACGGGTCTTTTGGAAACCTTCCAGGGTGTCATATATCTAATTTTGTCCTTTATTAATTTAACATTTTATGTAATTGTATTTAGTTTTTTTATTATTAACTTAACAATCCCAATATAAAAATGTCAATGCCAAAGGATGGATGATGTCAACGATCAGAATAATTCTGACTTATTTAATATCACCTTCATCATGGACTTTCCCTTGTTCAAGTTACCATCCAAAAAGAACTCAATATCCATTTTAATGTGGGCAGATGATATTATCTCCATTCAGAGGCTTGCAGGAAACGGAAAACAGATTTAAAAGATACATACATTTCCGTGATCATTTCTGTCTGCATGTAAACTAAGGAAATAGGAACAGGAATTTTGATACCATAATGAGGTACAGTATGTGTGTTATCTGACTCCTCCATCTGCTGCAGTTAACAGGATGGTTATACATGATGTCTGCCCATTCTGAATATGTTTTTTTTTATGTTTGCTGCCCTGTATGATAGGATAAAAGGAAATTAATTTGTTTTGCATAAATTCAAGAGACACATACAACAGCTACTTTGGAAAAGTGCAGTTTAATTTGAGTGTCACGGATGGATTTTATCTTCTGGGGACATCTGAAAATAGATCAGCAGACTCAATAACTCAGCTGCAACTACTCCTACATTATTATCTCCGTGGATAGGCTACTATTTTGGAAACATGTTTTTTTCAAACACAATATATGAACACTATTCGATAACACTATTTCTACAAAGTACATTTTCAGAATTATCAATCGTTTTCTGTTTGTCGTGTTCTGGAATTGGGATTGCTTATATATTTATTTTAGAACTAAAATAGAACTAAGATGGAGCTGTTATGTGTGTAATCTGTGAGCTTGTGTATTGTTATGAGGGTTATAGGAGCATTTAGCCTTTAATCTGATGAAGTGAGAGTAGGCAGATAAGGACGTTGGACGTTATCAGATCTGTGGCCTCTTCAGCAAGATAACATCCTTATATTTGATGGACAGAAAATTTACATGACAGGCTTCCATCACACATTTTGCATAGATATAAGGATAGTATCATATGCATATAGATGTAAGAGATATAGATATGAAGAATATGTGCCACATCTTGCTGGTAATTTGTTGCATTTCTATTCACCTTGCTTGACATTACTGCTCCCTGCAGATATTTCATGTTGCTCAGTCTCACAGCAATCTACCACTTAAATGTTCACCTATGCACTGAACCATCTTATTTTCTGTGATGCCATGAGCTTAAGTGTCACAGTATTTGGACATGAGATGTTGCCAACAGGAAGGACATTAAGTCTTAATGTTACTGCCCCACTAGGCAGGTTGAAGCTGAACAGATTTACATCATTGAGCAGGTTTCATTAAGCTATTACATGAGAACACCTGTGTAGAGGCTTTATAATTTGAGTAATGAAAAATCTGTAATCGTTCAGTTCAGTCAAATTTATAAGTAAGCCATAAGTAACCGCACAGAATAGCACCAATTCATAAGATCTTTATTAAGTCCATCTATACTTTTGATGCCAATAACATCCCAGCACACACTAAGAATAATGTAGCAGTGACCAGTTTCTGACACTATTTATAATGCATGGTGTATTTTGTTTAGCTAAATGAATTACTACATTATTATAAAGAATTACACTCCATCAAACCAAGTAAGTGTCAAATTCAGCCATGAGCGCCATGAACTGGTCAGTGTTACATTCTCTTTCATCACAAACACACATAAAACCTGGAGCATGAAAAAGGCTAAGTATTAACAGAGGGTGATCATTGAGTAGACAAATAAGGTCAACTATGTATGGATAGAGATGTAAAACAAATTCAAATTGTTCCGTGTCATAATGGGTAGTCAGTCATCTGTGGACTTTGAAATATGATGAGAAATGGTATTGCCTGGCGCGGTGTTTAGGTGATACCCACCAAACAGAGAAGAAACAGGAGAGGTTAAAAACATTCATATTCCTAATCAAGAAGGAAGACTGCCTATGGCAAAAAGTAGTGAAAACAGTACAGACAAGATTTATGAATCAAGGCTGGAGAAATCCTTCAATGAGTTCAATGTTATCATTTGATGACTTTCATTTGAGTTGCTGTGCAATTAAAAAAAAAAAAGTCCAAATGATTTTAAGTCAATTAACAATAATTCTGAACTAACCTAATTCCTAACTGCTGCATAGTAAGAAAAAGGTCATAGTAGATGTTTAGGCCATGTCCTCTTCGCCTTCCTCCTCAAACTCGCCCTCGTCCTCAGCAGTGGCGTCCTGATATTGCTGGTACTCAGACACCAGGTCATTCATGTTGCTCTCAGCCTCAGTGAACTCCATCTCATCCATGCCCTCGCCCGTGTACCTGAAACAAGTAAATACTTACTTACATGCATTTTGACAAATTAGCTTAAGTCTATTGCTGAAGTGTTTTGTATTATGACAGATTTGGAGTTATGAAGAGACATCCATGCATGAAAATGTTAGTGTATGAGCTTTGGGTAAGAACAAGACAGCACAAGTGCAGGGACCTCTCCCCACTGTCCTGACATCAGTCTTCTTTTACTCACCAGTGGAGGAAGGCCTTTCGGCGGAACATGGCAGTGAACTGCTCAGAGATGCGCTTGAACAGCTCCTGAATGGCTGTGCTGTTGCCGATAAAGGTGGCAGCCATCTTGAGGCCACGGGGAGGGATGTCGCAGACAGCTGTCTTGACATTGTTGGGGATCCACTCCACAAAGTAGCTGCTGTTTTTGTTCTGCACGTTCAGCATCTGCTCATCCACCTCCTTCATGGACATGCGGCCCCGGAAGATGGCGGCGACTGTAAGGTAGCGCCCGTGGCGTGGGTCGCAGGCTGCCATCATGTTCTTGGCATCGAACATCTGCTGGGTGAGTTCAGGAACTGTCAATGCCCTGGAAAAAAAACAACCAATTCAATTAGGATTCATTTCAAATACATTTTAAAATACAACTTGAAGGTGTGATACAGTCTCTACAAAGCTAAATCCTGCCTATCTACCTGTACTGCTGGCTGCCCCGGCTGGTCAGTGGGGCAAAGCCGGGCATGAAGAAGTGCAGCCTGGGAAAGGGCACCATGTTGACAGCCAGTTTCCTCAAATCAGCGTTGAGCTGACCAGGGAAGCGCAGGCAGGTGGTTACCCCGCTCATGGTAGCTGAGACCAAGTGGTTGAGGTCGCCGTAGGTGGGCGTGGTGAGCTTCAGCGTGCGGAAGCAGATGTCATACAAGGCCTCATTATCAATGCAGTAGGTCTCATCTGTGTTCTCGACCAGCTGGTGGACTGAGAGGGTGGCATTGTATGGCTCCACCACTGTGTCTGACACCTGGAGTGGGAGAGTGAAGGGAAAGAGGAGACAAAGGGAGGAAGATGAAACAGCATTGAAGCACAGGGATGCATTTGGAGGGGCAAATATTTAATGTTCAAATATTTCCATTTTTTTTTTTTATTATCAACCTTGGGTGAAGGCACCACGCTGAAAGTGTTCATGATGCGGTCTGGATACTCTTCTCGGATTTTGCTGATGAGTAGCGTGCCCATGCCGGAGCCAGTGCCTCCTCCGAGGGAGTGCGTGAGCTGGAAGCCCTGGAGGCAGTCGCAACTCTCTGCCTCCTTTCTCACCACATCCAGGACTGAGTCCACCAGCTCGGCTCCCTCAGTGTAGTGGCCTTTAGCCCAGTTATTACCTGCTCCACTCTGGCCTGTGTTACATGCAAATACAGACATCTATCACTGCTGTAGTGTCAAAACCTCCTGGATGGTGTTCTACATGAAAATTGCAAAGTCCAACACAATTTACTCGCAGTGAGCAGTGCAACACTGAAAGACACCGGCTCCTTCACTCTTGCAGAAAAACTACTTTACAGATATACGGCTTTAAATTAAGAGCTGATGCTTAATCACAGTATGGCAATTTGATCAACCCAAGTAAAAAAAAAAACACATAGTTTACATTTAAATTCTCACCAAAGACAAAGTTGTCTGGTCGAAAGATTTGGCCAAAGGGACCAGACCTCACAGAATCCATTGTGCCTGGCTCCAGGTCCACCAGCACTGCACGGGGGACATACTTGCCACCTGGTGATTATGACAAAAATGGACAAATTACAATTTACACAAAACTGCTGAACTGCTTGCTTTTCACCTTTTTCAGTATGCATTAAACATTTTGCATTTTATAACGCACAACACCTACATGTAAAAGTAGTTTATGGACGGTTTCTATTTTTTTTTTTATTTTGTCATAAACAAATATTTCCTACTACAATATTTCAACGTTGAATAAACAAAATTAGTCGCCTATAAAAAGCCTTAAGACGCCCTCATATTTGTTTGGGATAATATCCTTAGCTGGAGGTTTGTTGTTTGTATCATGGAAACGGCGACGGTAACTAGGAGAGTCGAGCAGGGGCCATTGGCATCACTTCTAGTGGCTTCCAGCGGGATAAGGAGGATCCCCTGCTGGATGGCTACGGAACTAACAAGCCTTCCGCGTGGTATTGAATTACCTTGGCCCTCTTAGAAACTAGCAAAATTTTCTAAAACTCTGTAGTTTGGAAGCTGAAAGCAGAAAGTTCGTTGACCTGATGCCTCGTTGTAGTACACGTTGATTCGCTCCAGCTGCAGGTCGCTGTCCCCATGGTATGTCCCGGAGGGGTCGATGCCATGTTCGTCGCTTATCACCTCCCAGAACTAGAATCAGAGGGAAAAGAACAGTTAAGTTAACTGGATAACTAACACGACTTATCCGTACGAGTCAAACCCCTCGGTGGTATGGACACAAAGGTTAAAATTAGTATTGTAGTCAACGTTAGGTAAGCTTTATCAGCCCGCCCAAATCTAATTTAACATTCACGTTCTTTTTCAGTGAGTTAATCCTTAAACAAAAGCTATTCTAACCTTTGCTCCAATTTGATTTCCACATTGGCCTGCCTGAAGGTGCACGATTTCCCTCATTTTGGTGGTAATTAAAAACTTACGAACAACGAAACAGACAAAGTTGCAGCCGGTTGTAACGCTCTAGCACTCCAGTAACGGACTAACCTGAGAAGTTGGGAGTGTTGCCAACTACAGCTGGCCGATAAATGCAATTGGGCTAGCTAAATGTCAGTCAAAGCATATCAGACATCTCATTGGTCTAAAAAGTTGGATTCCAGTTTTGATAGGATAGTACTATGGGAGCTCTGTTGTCTTGGTAACACCAAATAGAATCGAATACACAACAGCGTTTCTACTTTCTACCATGGTTTCTATAGAGACACTGTAGACGCTCCAGACGCCCCTTTGTTTATTCAACATTTAGCTAAGTTTCAATGAAAAAACAAACAGCACGAGCTCTTACAATGATTTTCATTGTTGACTATTTCTCTAATACACGAGCCTCGCTGCTGCTCAAAATAAGAAAGTTAATAGGCTAATAGATACAATATGATCATCTGGGGCACACATACCAAACTTTCACATAGCCTACTTATACTTTTTTTTTTCTGTGATGATATAATGACAATTTAGTGTGGTTTCATGTTTATTAGGTGCCTGCACGCTAGGTCGCCATGGAAGAAGAGGAAGAGGAATGAATGAGTAATTGTCGTAGCTTTCTTTGCCACAAGAGAGTAGTAGAGAGCCTTACAACACACTCAGCTCACCTGACGCAGAAGGGCGTTTCCTCATACAGTTGAGGGATTTTGCTGGTACATGTTCACTCTTCAATCTGTTGTGGGGGTTGACATGTAGATATTAACATCTATGAATAAAATGTATACCAAATAAAATCAAATTACTCAAATGTTTTCCTCCTCCATAAATAATGCAGGTTGGCACACATTCAGTGTGTGCATTACCTGTATATAGGCTATAAGTAGCCTAATCAACCAATTCTAAAATATGTCTAATAGATCTTCCGCTAAGAGAGTTCCTCCAAGATTGTCCTGGGATAAGTCTGGTTTCATTCCTCTGACTGAGTAGTTAATTCTGGGACTCAGAATCTATAATTTACCTTTACAGAAAGCAAGAGAGTCCATTCTGGCTTAAAACCTCTTGGATAACACTGTCCCGTCAGCGGGACCGTTTTCTCCATTATTAGGAGAAAACGTTTTCTTAACTCAAATTGCAAGCTTATCTCTTCATGAACACGGTCATGCAGCGCATCATTAGAAAGCTTAAAGTCTCATGATTCCATTGAGCCCACACACATATAAGCATAAGGTGACTTACAGCGGTTATAATCATGTTTAAAGTAAAGAAACACAGACGGATTCTGTGCAGATAGTGTCTAAATTCAGACATGAGTCCTTACCCTTCTCGTGTCTCTCTTCACAGCGGTGAAAGATCTCCATAAACTTTTTTCCTGCTTTGCCAACAGTTCAAAGAATAAGTACATCCAATCCTTTTAATCCAAAACGAGCTGGTCCCCTCACAATCTTGTAGATTCTGGCCGTGTTTCTTAAATTAGCTGAAAAGTCCATCATTTATGGACTTTAATCGCTCCTACTGCCTGCTCTGCTAATGGTACAGTGTATCCTTCTATTCAGCAAGTTAGGTTGAATCAACAGCTTTTGATTGACAGGTTGTTTCAGCCAATCCGTCTACTCTAACCTGAGTTATCCCTTATGGAAGCCAATCAAGTCACACGATTTACAGAGGGCAAAGTGGGAAAGATTGACAGCTCTTCCAACCATTTAGAATCAAAAGCTATGAAACCAGCCTCCTGTGTAGCCAATAAGAAGACGAGTTGATTGATACCAAACATGACCAGAAAACTTTAACCTTGTGATGGCTCCAGCTGTGTCAAAGCAAAAATAAGGCCTTAGTTATTGCATTTCACCATTTCATCAAATTATAATGACTTATTTCTATAAATTTATGCATGTAGTTATTTTAGATATGTGTATGAGTGATGTGGATGTGTTTTTAATTTGAGAAGTTTTTAATTTTGCACTTTTGGGTTTTTTCTGAGAGGAAATAAGAAAAACGCACAGACATATCTGTAGAAATAACTTCATAAAATAGCCATTTTCTGAGTCATTTTCTTCTGGATTTTTCTGTATTAAGTTCAGACATGTGGCTTGGGTACTATGTTTGTATGTAGATCATAATATGCTTACAGTAATGATTTTTAATGATTTTAGATATATGATTTAGATGGACGGAAATAGAAATCTGTATTCTAACCTCTTTAGCTCTGTGTAGTAAGACCTAGTGTACATGACACAAGAAAGATAAATTGAGAGTGTTAGCTTCCCAATGACCTCTACCATCCCAGAGGGCCAAAGGATAAACTGTTGCATTTTTGGGTTGATTTATATTAAAAACATATATTTTGAAGTGATTTGTGAAGAGGTTTACCCTATTTTTTGAAAATATGAAACCTTACTGCAGACACCTAAAAAAGAAGTGGCTTGCAGGAAGGTTAACAATACCACGAGCCACTAAATCATTTTAGTCAAAAAAAAATTTTATTAACAAATAACATTACAAACATTCAGACAACTCAGTTCAACATAAGAGCTTATGGGAAGAGATTACAACTTATATAAATTAAAAAAACAATAGTAATAAAAGTAGTACAGGCTAGATAAAAGCATGGGATAGACATCGTAGTAATAGTAAAAAGTAAAAAATAATAATAATAAAAAAAGAAAATAAATAATATAGGACTGTGACAGATTAGAAAAGACTAATAAAATATGAAAACAGAGGTACTTGAACAACCATAAAAAAGATGAATTAACGATTCTTGTTCAGATTTACAAAAACTACTAAACTTGTCGACTGGCATGAATTTTGAGATAAATAAGTTTGAAGGGTATATATTGTGCAATATTTTCAAATGTACTTCTCTTACTTTGTTCAAGATGCAATATCTAAAAGGAACAAGCCACGCCATATGCCAGTTAATGTCATTAAAGTGAGAATTCCAGAAATATTTCCCACGAGGTGATATCTTCTTTAAATTTAGAAAACATTTTCTAATGTGCTTATTGGTACAATTCCTGCTCATAACATCCATACCATTTATATAAAGAGTAAAATTAAAATCAGAAACTTCATTTTGTTTTTTATAACTTTTCATTAACTCTAATATGCCATTAGGGATAGATTTGAAGACTGAGTTATTTTCTTTAAACGTTATCGGGAATGCCTTCTCTCTGAGAAAGGATTCATAGTTTAATAATTGGCCATTACAATCAAAAAGATCCTTTACGAAGATAATACCTCTATCAAGCCATTGTTGCAAAAACATTGACTTGTTCCTCTGAGTAATGCACTCATTATTCCACAAGATAGCTTTGTGTGGAGAAAAGTTATGAGAATGTCAAAGCTTCCATGCCAATAGAGCTTGTTGATAAAATTCACTGAGAATGGTCACCTAATAAGCCGACTGACAAATGACGTCATGTTCCTGCGACTGTTTATATGCGACACACCATCATGGCCCTGTTTCCAGCTTTTGCAGAAGTAGAGAGTAACAAAGTTGAAGATTCGTCCAAAGGTGAGCACTTCTTCATGTAGCTCTCGATTTAATACGGATTGCTATTCGCTTCGATACTCTGCTCTCATCATGTTAAGAGGATAACGTTAAATCTGTTGAACTACGAGCTAACGTTAGCTTAACATTAGCTGTCTGCCGTCTGCCTGTCGTTGAACCTGAAAGACGTTAACTGAGAAGCGTTAGCTCACCTTGTTGACGTTTAGTTTACATTCCGCCTCAGAGTAACTCCTGAAAACCAGGATGATCCCTTCGGACTATTTGTTTGCATTTGGTTTGGCTCATATATGATGTAGTCGTAGTAGTAGCTAGTAGTAGTAGTGAGGTTGTCACATTCGCATAACAGACCAAGGAAAGCAGGCGTTATTGTTGTCTTGTGCGTTAGAAACGACATTCCTACCGGGTTGAAAACAACAGTTTTCTTGCATTTCTATATAACAAAGTGACCAAAATATATAAAATAAGCCTCGATGATATTCTGCACGGCGTGTGTTTCTGTTAATCACCGAGGTACTGTTATCTACATCAAGTTTTTAGTGTTGTTTTAAAGGTCCCATGACATTGTGCTATTTGGATGATTTTATATAGACCTTAGTGGTCTGTTTCCCAAAATTCTGCCTTGCAGAATTACAGCCACTGGAGTCAGTCCCACAATGAGCTTTCCTTAATATGTGCCATTTCTGAGTCTGAAAAAAAGTGAAATTTTCATACCATGGGACCTTTAATAATATATGGGACATAGATTAATGTAACATTGAGAAACCTGTTTTTTCAGCAGCTCTATTTAGACATGATTCTAATAGTATCCAGGTTCCTGATCTTCTGTGACAGTGCAGGCATGTTTTTAACTCATTCACATTTAGCAAATCTCTACTAACTTAACTCAGTTTGTGTTCTGGCTTTTGCTTCTCCGCCTTATCTTCAGTAATGCAAGACGTGCAAAATTATCCCCTGCATTATTAGTACATGATTTACTCACCATCACAATCTCTCAGTCCTCCTCCTGATCACTGAATGACACTCTTTTTTTTTTTTTTTTTTCATCCACTTTCTACTTTTAGAATTAGAGTGGCTGAAAAATAAGAGTTTTCAGACTGGAGAGGCCCTCTCCCTTCACAGTCGTTTTTTTGAGAAGATCCGTGACAGTGAGAGGCTGAACCAGAAGGAATCAAGGTACAAATCCAAACTAAAAGCTAGTTTCTTTGCTTGCAGACACAACACTGGGCATTTGACTTTGTACGCTCAAACATTCAACTTTGTAGTAGCGTCTTTTAGATTTCCTCTTAAAACCTTCCTTTTTTTCATGAGAAACCCTCTGTCAGTGTAGGGCACCAATTTTATTGTTGCTTCTATATTGCCTTTTGACCTTATGTTTTTCTTATACTTGCATCTGTTTTTCTTCACTGTGAAGCACTCCGTTTAAAAAAAAAAAAGAAAAGAAAAAAGAAAAAGCTAAACAAAGATTGTTATTTCTTGAACATGTATTAGAAATATTTGAAAATTAGTACATCTTTGACTTTACATGAGGCAGGTGTTTAATGGGTTCTTTGCATCTCTGACTCGCATTAACGTTAAGTTCACTTTATAATCCTCAGTGTAGGCAAAGATGTGAGCTCTGCGGAGGAGGAGGAAGAAGAAGGAGAGGGCAATGTGCCACCCAAAAAGAAGAAAAAAAAGAGTGAAAAGAAGAGGAAAAAGAAGAAAAAACACAAAAAGAAGAGTGGAAGATATTCAGACGGCAGTGGGACTGACTCCGAAACCATTTTCCCCAGTGACCTCAAAAGGGCACTAGTAGCAGATAGGTAATAGACTCACACTTTTACATCACCCATGCTTACTCTTAATCTTATATACAATATCAGTGACTTTCTACTGCTCTGTATTCATGGTTGGTGTGTGTGTGTGTGTGTGTGCATCCACCCAGTCCTCAGCCTGCTCCGTTAGCAAGTTGTTTCTCCTGGTTGGATGACCTCCAGTCACCCACAAAGCAGCCGTTCTGTGTGGACCGTAAAGCAGACCCATCCAACTGGACATACAAGTCCCTGTACAGAGGAGACGTAGCCAGGTACACACACACACACACACTTAAATACTTTTATTTGGATCTGAAAATCATCGCAAGAAAACTAACAAGATCCAAATACTCTGGGAAGAGTCATTGACAAAGTGACAGATTTACATGGCTCACATACATTTGCAGGTCTTTCCATTTATAATACTCGACACATTAAGGATAAACAAAGCATCTCTGTCTCCATATTTGTATGCTTCCTATGATGGCTGAGGTCTGATTAAGTCTTTTTGCAGCCCCCCAAGCTGCATCCCCCCCAACCACATTCTTATGGACATGGCCTAAACTTCCAAATTCCAGAGTAATTAGTTTACAGTTGTATCCAAGTTGGTGAATGAGATATACCAGTGGTTGATATTTCAATAGTTTTGAATATTAAATATAGCAAATGTCCATCTACAGATAAAAACAGCAGCCTACCTCAAATATACATACAGAAGTTATACACATGTCTGTATGTGTTTGGAATGTTTTTGAAGTAGTCACTGTCGGATACATACACATGCACATGTTTTGGAAATTTATTTAATACCTAAAAAATGAGGTGCTGAATAACGTATTGTAAATAAATGTTCTTATTTAAAATACAGGGTCTACATGTTAAATTCCATCCAGTTATTTCCTGATTCAGGATATTATGCATCCTGATAGTTCCCTTGGCCTTTAGAATTAAAATAGCCCCACATCATCACATACTCTTCACCATGCTTAGAGATAGGCATGGTTTTATTTCAGTTAGACTAATACCTGGTTTGATTTGCATTGAGAGATGATTTTATAGAGTATCCCATGCCTATCTCTAAGCATGGTGAAGAGTATGTGATGATGTGGGGCTATTTTAATTCTAAAGGCCAAGGAACTTTATCAGGATGCATAATATCCTGAATCCAGGAAATAACTGGCCTTTAATAATACTGCCTCTATGGGGTATGTATACTTATGACCCTGTATTTTAAATAAGAACATTTATTTATTTACATACGTTATTCATTCACAAAGAAAATTGGTGTCCTTAAAGGTTGGATTTTACCTCATTTTAATTTAGGTATTAAAATAAATTTCCAAAACATGTAGTCAACTTAAGCATGTGTATGTAAACTTTTGAGCACCACTGTATGTTATGATGGAACCAGTTGAATTTTACAGTGCTGTGTTTGTAACACACACACACACACACACACACACACACACACACACACACACACACACACACACACAATGAATGTACAAAGAGTCTCTGCACTACAGGGGCAGTGCTGTCACATCTTTCTTCTTGGATTTTTTTCATTTGACAAAGAGTGAGTGTCTCTCTTAGTGATCATTCTGCTCATGCTAACTTCTCTGACTCTTTGGAGGAGTAAACATAAAAGTACTGAAGGGGGTTTGAAGGTCCCATGGCATGAACATTTCAGTTTATAAGGTTTTTTTAACATTAATATGCGTTCCCCCAGCCTGCCAATGGTCCCCCAGTGTCTAGATATGGCGATAGGTGTAAACCGAGCCCTGGCTATCCTGCTCTGCCTTTGAGAAAATGAAAGCTCAGATGGGCCAATCCGGGAGCTTGCCCCTTATGAGGTCGTAAGGAGCAAGGCAACCTCCCCTTTCTCTGCTTTGCCCGCCCAGTGAATTTGGCCCACACATGAGAGAGAAACATCATGCCCCCAGCTACAGACTCAGAAATGGAACATACTAAGGAAAGCTCATTGTAGGTCTGGCTCTAGTGGCTGTAATTCTGCACCGAGGCTGAATTTTGGGAAGGAGACTTCAGATACAGTATTGGGGACCACTAAGCTCTGTATAAAAGCATCCAAAGAGCACCATGTAAAATATAATAAACTATATAAAACTATGTTATACTATATACAAAACTATAAAATATAATAACTATATAAAAAATGTTGTGGGTTTTATAATTTTAAACATGATGTTTTGTGTGTGTGTGTGTGTGTGTGTGTGTGTGTGTGTGTGTGTGTGTGTGTGTGTGTGTGTGTGTGTGTGTGTGTGTGTGTGTGTGTGTGTGTGTGTGTGTGTGTGTGTGTGTGTGTGTGTGTGTGTGTGTGTGTGTGTGTGTGTGTGTGTGTGTGTGTGTGTGTGTGTGTGTGTGTGTGTGTGTGTGTGTGTGTGTGTGTGTGTGTGTGTGTGTGTGTGTGTGTGTGTGTGTGTGTGTGTGTGTGTGTGTGTGTGTGTGTGTGAGGTATAAGAGGAAAGGCAGCTCGTCCTTGGGATTGGACTTCCGCAGACAGGGCGTCAGCTGGGAGGAGTCAGAGTCAAATAAGAAACAGAAAGGCGGTGACAAGAAGAGAGCAGCAGACAGATACTTCTCTACAGTCAGTCGCAAGCTACTAAGGTCCGAGCCGCCTATTCCTACATTACCTACGATTCCTGTGTGCGGTGATGCCATCGGCCCTGCTTCCTTCCTCCCGCTGGGTGACAAGGAAAACACCGGAGCGGAGACTGGTAAGCGATTTAGCCAGGTGGTGAAGGTAGAAGTCTTTACAATCTCAAAAAGTCAAGCAAAGCTGGTGTGGTACTTTAATGTAAATGTCAATCCAGATGACAGGGTGAAGACATCGTCAGTAAATCCTCTCGGTGTGTACGACACGTCAACGGCCCTCTGGCTGCAGGGGAAGGGACAGCAGGAGCAGAAAGATACGCAGAAGCAGGACATACCGACGGGGCAGAGTGCAGCGCTTTTGGCTGGAAGGACTGAAGAGTTTAACAGGCGGCTCAGAGAGCAGCCGGAAGACACGCAACTATGGATAAAATTCATACGATACCAGGTGTGAAAACGTTTGTTAATATATAGACTACTGTGTTATTCTGCTTCACTGGCCTAGTCCCGCATCGCCAGACTTACTGTATCTCTGCAGCACTTCTACTTCTAAACATCATCATCTCCTCTCTCACTCTAGGATGAGCTGAGTGCAACAGTGTTTGGAGGCGAGGAGGAACAACAGGGCAGCGATTCGGCCGAGCACCGTAAGTCTTCCTACAGAGCGGTTCTGGAGAAAAAGCTGAGCATTGCAGAGCGTGCAGTGGCCACCAACCATAGCTGCATAGCCCTACAGCTGGAGAGGCTCAGGATCTGCCAAGAGCTCTGGGAGCCCTCACTTCTGGCTAAAGAATGGAAGAAACTGGTCAGTCTGCAGTCTTTATGTATTTCCATAACACTCAGTCCTTTTGTATTTCAACAATAGCTCCTGCAAAAAGAGTGGAAAATTGGCTGTGTTCTAATTTTTTAGTTGGTTCATTCATTTTCACACTGCTTTTTTACAATAAAAGGTTCCTACACATTTTATTGAATTAATCACTTTCTATTAACCTGACTCGCCAGATGGTTTGTTACACACGGTCATCCAAGAAGCCGTTATTGGAAACAGGATTTGGAAAATGGAAGGAACGGTTAACTAGCTAAAGGCTAACTTATGTTTTGTCTATTGAATTTCAGGTGTTCCTCCACCCAAACAATGCCCTCTTGTGGAAGGAATATCTGCTGTTTACCCAGAGCTACTTCAGCAACTTCACAGTGTCAAAGGTCAACGCTGCCTATGGGAAGTGTCTAAGCACGCTCAGTGCGGTGCGTGACGGTAGCATGGTCTCTCACCCGGCCCTTCCAGGACTTGAGGAAGATATGTTGGGTAACAGAGATTTTGTTGGTCTGGCAAGCAAAGCTATCCTCTACTTATCCAGTGTTTGTACTCTGAGAAGACTGATTAATGGATAACAGTTACATATACAGTTCACCTGTTGAATTTAATCACCAACTACTGTCACAAGGAAGTCACGCATGAGTCATCATATTCCTATTTGTTTGAATGCAAAACCTTTTGTCTGTATGCTCAATGCGTATTAAAAGTTGTTGTTTTTCCTGCTTGTGTTTTGTTTCTGTTTAGATATCTTCACCCAGCAGTGTCATTTCCTACGTCAGTCTGGTCACACAGAGAAGGCGATTTCTCTGTTTCAGGCCCTGATTGACTTTACTTTCTACAAACCTGACAGCGTAAGAGAACTGTCCACCAAGCAGCAGGTAAACACACACACACATACTAAACCAAAAAAAACTTCCCAGGCTCTAAACCTAGTCCTCACTTTTATTTTTAAAATGTAAATCTAAACCTAATCCTAATAAATAATCTTGACCGAATCGTAACCTATAATGACTAACAGGAATAGTCCGACATTTGCAGTCTTGGCCCGGTGCAGGGACTTCCTGAAATCTTGTGAACTATGTGAGGTTGCCAGGCACCTTGTCATTTGTACACTTTGTTTTTTGTACGTAGTAATCAAACATACCTGCTGTCTTTGTTAGTTGATTGCTATACAAAAAAATCTAGTAAGTCTAATGTCTAGTAAAGACATTAGAGTACACACCAGTACTTCAGCACTGTAAATAAGGAGTGTATTGTGACTCTCAGTTAAGTGTGTGTGGTGTATGTGTGTTTGTGTGTAGGTTGAGTTCTTTGAGCCGTTCTGGGACAGCGGGGAGGAGAGGGTTGGAGAGTTGGGGGCCCGAGGTTGGAAAGCCTGGATGCTTCAACAGGAGCGAGGAGGGTGGCTACAGCCCAGTGCAGGTAAAACACTCAGACTCCTTATAGCAAAAGTGAGGCAGTCTTTACTTTATTTAGTGTTGATGTAAATCCTGGAATAATCTTTTAGATTGTTTGTTTGCAGGGCTAAAATCTTTCTTAAACAGTGATCTTTGTGTGTGTTTGTGCGTGTGTGTCTGCACAGAGGAAGAAGAGGAGGAGGAAGAAGAGGAGGAGGTGAAGGATCGGAGCCAGCCCAGATGGACAGTCTGGCTGGATGTGGAGCTGACTCGTGAAGCAGCTCACTGGCTGCCCTGGAGGCCGGACAAAGCCAAGGGCCAATCAGAAGAGGACTGCGAGGACCCGGACAGACAGGTACTAATTTAAAGTTAGTGGTATGTTTTGGAAGCAATTTGCAATATAATAAAATTAAAGCCACCAATGTTGGTGTGACCACTTTGTTTGACCTGTTCGTCCCTCCTTTTCCCTCCAACTGTAGGTGTTGTTTGATGACATTGGGCCGTCCCTAATTTATTTGACTTCACCAAAGCTCCAGCTCCGTCTTCTTCTCCGTTTCTTGTCATTCCTGGGACTCCCTGTAGACTCTGTGCTCTCTGCTGCCCCCTGTCAGCCTGGCCTGCTGCTGGAGAGCCTTTCTTGGCTCACTCAGGGTAAAAATGGCACCGTCAGTCACAAAAATACAAAACAGTTTATTTTTTTTTTCTTCTTTTAACAATAACAATGAACTTGAAGCGTATCATTGAGACAAAGCTGTGTCACATCTTAGGTTATGAGCTCAGGCGTCCTCTGACCTCCCAGGACCTAACTGAACCCGGGGTTAACTCTGTAGGTCACATGAGCACTCTCCAGGGAACAAGGAAGTGGGTAGGGCTTGGTAAGCAGGGCGAGAGGTTTATCACAAATATGTTTAATATGATCCAACCTGTCCTTCCCGCCCACCACCGATCCGCCCTGTCACTCAGCTGGATGCAGTACGAGAAACTCAAGGTAAGAGTCTGTTTATCTGACTCAAGTTATATTAAAATTGGAAGAAAAATCATTTGTCAACTTAGTTTCAAGTCTAAAAAGAGTCCGATATTTGCACTGATTTACTTTTTTGTATGTGTCCATGTCAGGTCTTGCGTTGCCTGCGTGGCAGCAACAAAAAGCGTGTCCGCGCTCAGGGAAAGAGCAGCAAGCGAATTGCCAAGCAACTGCTCAAAGAACCCGACAACCGCTCCTCGTTGGTGTTGTGGAGGGAGTATGCCCACCTGGAGTGGATGCTGGGCAACCTCGACGAGGCTCGCAAAGTCTTCTCCACGGCAACAGCGATAGGTGGAACCAAAGGGCTAAAGAGCTCCACCCTCTGTGATCTATGTCTACTGTGGGCCCAGTTGGAGGTGGAGGACGGGACAAGCGTGCAAGGGGGAGGACTAACTGATGTCACCGTGTCCCCAGCTGTTTGTGTATTAACCAGGCTAGCAGAAGGAACCTCCTCTTCCCCTCAGCCTCTTTCTCCGGTTTCCATCCTGAAAGCCAGGAAGTCGTATGAACAGGCTCTGACTGCCTGCTTGGCATCTCTGGACCAAAACCCCCATAAACCTCAGGCCAACAAAACAGGTTCACTTCATCAACAACTTCTGTGTGTTAAATCTGTTGTGGAGGTGCGCGGAGAGCCTGTCTTTTAAAAGGCCCACAAATATGATGTGTGTGTGTGTGTGTGTGTGTGTGTGTGTGTGTGTGCTATGTGTGTGCTGTGTGTGTTACTGCTGACTCCTTTTCCAAACATACCACACCATTTGTTTGATTCATGAGTTCATATTTATCAGCTTCTTTGCAGACTGTTTTTTAATAATTTTAGTACAGTAATGTGAGGTATACAGTAAAAGATTAGTAGTAATTGGTCTAAAAAAGAGAACAACAACCTTCAGCAATAAGTCATTATTACCAGTTACGCACCAGTTCAACCTTTTTTCACCAAATACTAATTCCAGACCCTCAACTATCTGCGCATACCCAGGTACCTTATAATGAAACTGATGGAGAAACCGTATTTCTTGTGGATTGGTGCCATCTGGCCACTACCCAATCCACTTAATCAGGTTGATATCTGTACTGAGACCAATCTGGAAAATCAGATTGGTGCATATCTAATTATTATTCAAAATAAGTATAATATATTTTCTAAAATAAACCAAAGAATAACCAAACTAATAGTAGCCACTGGTGGGTCCTGGTGTTGTGCATGCTGGCTCACTGTTGTTGCTTTTTGGGACACTTGAATACAACAGGGCTTTTGTTGATGTTGTTAGTAGCACTTGTGCTTTTCCTACTATGACAGGTCTAAATGTCTCCAGCATAAAACTGTTGCCTTTCATTAAATTGATCTTTTCCTCATCTCATCATTTCACCAGCACGTGATGAGGACCTGCTAGAAGAGAAGCTGAGGCTGAGAGGCCTAATAGGCTGCTACGCTCTGTTCCAGTACCTCACCATGGGCATCCAAGCAGCTAACGGTGTCTACAGCCAGGCTAGAGAGAGGGTGGAGGAGCTGCACCGCACGCTAACGCTTGCCAAGCAGCTTAACAGTAATGAAGAAGCCAACCTTGCTAGCACTGATGCTAGCCAGTCTGCAGAGGGTTCCAGCCATACCAGCAGATGCTATGTTAACAGGCTAGCTTCTGAGTGTGAGGCATTAGCAGTGCAGCAGGCAGCGTTGCTTAGGTACCACAACAGCATCACTGTTTTTCCACTGGCAACACTGAGGCAGACGGTCACCTCTGCCCTCTCTAGCTGGCCCAGCAGCGCCCCACTCTGGAGCATATATGTCCAGGTAAGGCAGGGCCTCCCTTTCATTTTTCAATCATTGCCAAGGAGCTTCCCTAGATGTGTTTTAACCAGCGCTTTGCACCTTTTCTATATCAAATCAGTACTTATTTATTTTGGCATGGTACTTGTGTTTCAGGTTGAAAACCGTTACCATAGTGCTGGCCGGGCGCGTCGCTTTTTTCACTCTGTAACCAGGAACAACAGCAGTTTGGTGCCACGCCTCTTTGCCATTGTTGCTGAACAACAAAGGAAGCAGCTGGTGGACGCTGCTCAGAGGTAAGAGAGAGAGGTAGTGGTGGGTAGTTGCAGGGCTTTTGCCTGCACTCATGTTGTATGGGAATAAGCACTCTAACAACTTAGAAAGATCATCCAATGATGCCTTGATCATAGTTTTCTCTATTCATTCTTTGTGTGATAAGCAAAGAAAACTAATTTTTACAAATACTCTATCAAAATCGTGTGTGTGTGTGTGTGTGTGTGTGTGTGTGTGTGTGTGTGTGTGTGTGTGTGTGTGTGTGTGTGTGTGTGTGTGTGTGTGTGTGTGTGTGTGTGTGTGTGTGTGTGTGTGTGTGTGTGTGTGTGTGTGTGTGTGTGTGTGTGTGTGTGTGTGTGTGTGTGTGTGTGTGTGTGTGTGTGTGTGTGTGTGTGTGTGTGTGTGTGTGTGTGTGTGTGTGTGTGTGTGTGTGTGTGTGTGTGTGTGTGTGTGTGTGTGTGTGTGTGTGTAGGTCTTGTTGCCATGATGCTGCCTTGCCCATCCTGCCAGAGAATGGCCTCAGCAACCGTATCTGTGGACTGTTTGAAAGCGCCATAGCAACAGAAATGGGCTCTCACTGTCCTTTACTTTGGAGGATGTACATGAACTTCCTGGTAAGACAGCAACACTCATATGTTTCCTGCCCTTGTGAGGACACCATATTGACTTGAATTCATTTTCTATCTTTGACCTGTCATGAAAGAAAAATAAAGATTAGGGGAAACTCATAATCCTTTTAAACAGTTATGAAATTGTACTCTTAACAGCATAGTTAGGGACTTCACTGAAAGGGGCAAATACCAGCTTTCTTTTTTTACAAAATCAACTTGTCAGTAAGCTGATAGATGTGGAGGGCAGTTTCAAAAGTTATGTGTATCAAGGATCAACGCGGTAATTTAGCATTTAGCATCATCGGGGATAATTATACAACCTTACATGTACTGAAGGGGGTTTGAAGGTCCAAGGCATGAACATTTCACTTTATAAGGTTTTTTAACATTAATATGGTTCCCCCAGCCTGCCTATGGTCCCCCAGTGGCTAGAAAGGACGATAGGTGTAAACTGAGCCCTGGCTATGCTGCTCTGTCTCCAATCTGGAATCTTGCCCCTTATGAGGTCGTAAGTGGCAAGGTTACCTCCCCTTTCTCTGAAAGAGTCAGTCAGTCAGTCAGTCAGTCAGTCAGTCTTATGCTTAAGCTGTGTGTGCTTCCATGTGTTTGTATTTGTAGGTGTCCGAAGGGAAGGGTGATAAAGCCAGAGGGATCTTCTACAAGGCCTTACAGAATATCCCCTGGGCTAAGGTCAGCTACAGACATCAAAGTCATATTTCCTAACAGCAGCTGACCTCTGTCTACTTCATTTTTATAATATACGAGAAATAAATTGTGTGTGTGTGTGTGTGTGTGTGTCTGTGTATTCATTCAGGGATTGTACATGGACGCAGTGCAGCTGTTCCCTGAACATCTGCAGGAGTTTGTAGATCTGATGACAGAGAAAGAACTCCGACTGAGACTACCTTTAGAAGAACTGGATATACTACTGGAGGACTGAACAAACATCTCATTCAAGAACTTGACTTTGCTTTACTGGCAACATGCCAATATCGGCACACTTGATGGCAAGATCAAGAGACGCACAAACTCAAATACTTACACACACAGGATTAGCATTAAACAGCGAAGTTGCAGTGATCTCATGGGAGAGGAGCCATCCTTTGTATATAATATATAATGCTTTATTTTCACAGCAAACCACAAAGACTGTTTTATTACCAAACATTTAATAAAGATATCACTCTCATTCATGTGTTGTGTGCTGTAGGATTGTTTATGCATAGTTTAGAGTGTATGCACACTGAGGTTTATGGCCTGTACTGAGATAAATGAGAAACATAAAAGACTGTGGAAAAACTTAACACTGCCTCAACATTTAAAAATAATGAGCATCATTTTTTAACTATAAATGCTAAAATTCAAACGCTTCAACTTGTTCATAATGCTTTGGGCATCTCGTGTTAAGAGATTTCAAATGAATATTAGGTTAAATTTAATTTGATCCCTGCACCTTGGTGAAACCAAATCTTACGCTAATACCAAGAATAGAAAAAGATCAGACTGGCACTAGTGTCGAGTTCTGAAAGTTGTAACTTTTCACGTGGTGTTCCATTTTTCAGTTATCTTGTATGTGAAATGTCATCATGTGAACAGTGCTAATGTAAAATCTGTCACAGAGTTTAGGCCTGAATATGCGTTGTTGCTGTTTTTGTTAATTTAAATCAAATTCTCATTTTAAGAATTACATTTTAAACATACGGACTTAAGTCTCATTTTAAGCTTATAGGCTATGTCCGCGGTACGTTTTATTCATTCACTCCCTCAACTGAAATAACCTGAAAGTTTTTAGGCCTACCTGCCCTATTCGTATATAATACAACAGACCACAGCAGCGGTGAAGTCGCTCCCTCTTACCATCGTTGCCGCGCCGCGGTTTGACGCATTGCAGATTCGCCCTGGCCAATCAGCGGCCTCTGCACAGTGTGCAGAATATTGCGGGTCTGCTCTGTCCAATCAGAATCCGCCTCTCAAAACCGCAACTTCCCCAGTGCTACGAATATATCCTTCCGCCTACATAAAACTCTAACACAAACTAGTCCGTCCAAAGATAAAAAACAAAACGTTACTAGATACGAGGAAACCTCTCACATTTTTCTTTCAAGGCAAACGATCACTATTATGAACTACTCATTTATTTTAATAAGAGTTATAATTATCTTTGTTTCCCCAAACAGGTGCATCCTCATGATAAACCACTACTTTTCACTGGGCTATTTTTATTTTTATCCTATTACAGTGTTATGTGAAATAGATCCAAGAAAAGTGATGTTTTTGTCTGAATATATTTTATTTGTAAGGATTATGCTACACTAACATTTTAATTCAGGCACAATGGTCTTTTCTTAGTTTATTTGACGATTGTTCTTATTGTTGTTATTATTATTAGTTATTTTGTTGTCTTTATACTGTCTTTTTTAATCTGTTTTTTATTTCTTTTTTCTTGCTAAAACTGCCGCTGGAATTTTCAATTTCCTCGCGGGAGTCATCCCAAAAGGATTAATAAAGAGAAGTGTAAGTCTAAGTCTAACGCATTCAGGTACATTTAGACACCTGTTACAGTTAATTAAGTTTTAACACTAATGTTTGTCTATGTGGCAGCCAATGGCTGAAGAGACCTCAGCAGCACACTTTATGGTTGGTGCCAGATAGTGTGGTTTATGACTGCATATGTTAAATAATAGAAAAGTAGGATTAATTTCATTTTGTATTGCGATACTAATGTTTATATCAGTTGATTCCTCTAAATCTCTGATTATGCAGCATTAAGGCTGGATTTCCAACAAGGTAAAATAGGCAACAGATGTGGGGCCCCAGGGTCATTTTATGTCATGTGAGCAAAATTGTTAGGTGATGTGCACCACTTAAGAACAATATCAATATCAAGTAATTGATACCTCTCACCCTGGTCACCCACTCTTTAAACTGTTACCATCTGGCAGATGCTATAGAGCTGCCAAAACTCGGACCACCATACTCAGACAAAGTTTTTTCCCCCAAAGCCATCAGCACACTAAACAAACAAAAAAAGTAATTAATGCCATCAAAATCTAAATACACTAAGCACTTGCAGAACTTTAAATACCTTTATATCTATCTATTTATTTCATTTGTATCCCACTGAATGTCCTTTGTGTTGGAATGTATCATCTGAGTGTCTACTTTCTTTGTATTCCTATGCAATGACAATAAAAGCTTTCTATTCTATTTCTATAAATTGAGAGTAACTTCCCTGTATGAAACATGACAACCATAAAGACAAGTACGCGCACAGCAGCAGTGTGCATGCACGTTCACGTTTTAAGAGACGGAGAAAAAGCGAACACGCTTGACTGATTGAGCGACTTTCCCCACAGTGCGGAGGAATACAGTGAGCCGTTACAGCAGTGGTTTGTCCTGCTTGGCCTCCAGCCAGCCAGCCAGCCTCTTTGCTCAGTAGCAACCTTCCATTTCCTCTCTCCCTGTAGCGTTAGCAGGCCAACCTTCCTAACTCAGACATGGTGAGTATTTTGTCAACCATAGTTTATGATGCGTTCGACTTGAAATTGGTTTGATTTGACTGAATGCCAGCCAGGGGTTCTTAAGGCTCTCCCGGAAGTCGTTTTGTTGAAATATCCCGCAGTCTCCATTGCAGAGAGCGCGAGTAAAATTGTCTTGTACAGTTAGCTAGCTAACTATGCTAGCTGGTAACACTGTGGCCGCTAGAAATAGCATATCACATCATTGTTGCTTAAACTGTGATTACAATTATAACGGTAGTTGATGTGATCACACGCTGAAGTGTAAACTAGCTATTTGTTACAGGTGGCCACAAATTAGCAGTAGCTACCGCGGTTCGGTTGGCTGCCGATGTTAGCATCACAGCTAACGTTACACCCCCCAATAAGGCAGCTGTCTGTCAAACCGGCATTTCCGCGTCGGGGTGGTAACGTAAGTTGTATTCCGCCATTAGAAATAACAAATGAAAATAATATCAATTGTATTTCTATGGTTTCTGCAGTCTCTTTCTCTGTTATGCCATTGTTGCAACGAAAGCTGTGACCAATTATATTAGACATACGAACCGAACCGAGACTGATAGGTGGTGTTAGTGGGGTAACACACAGATCTACACTTCAGACCTGGTTAGTGGTTACTGCTACTATAGCTTAAAAATATTGTAACCCGTCTAATAGTGTGTATTATATAACGCTATATACACACTATTAGACGGGTATATATGTTCACATTATCGACAATTATCAAAGTACATGTTACCGTTGTAAAAACTGCACTGGTAATAGCTGAGAGTCCTTGTTAGGTCACAGAATACCAGATATGTTTGTTACTGCTAAACCTGTTTTGAATACCATAATTAATTGAATATGTTTGGGTACTGATTGATTTTAGTCTGGTATATTCTAATTACTGTAGGTGAGCATTGCTATCAAGACATACATATTTTAGAGAACTCTCTCCATAACTGACAAATCTGGTTTGTTTATAAACAGTGGTAGCTTCTTAGTTAGTGTCCCGGGAACAGTCGCTAGGGAGTGGTATGAAATGCAGCCATGTGGGAAAATGTGATATTATGGACCTTTTTTTAGGCTATGTCTAAGTCTTAAATGGGCACAAACCTTTGACAGATACAATCCGTTGGCTCCTTGCTGCAGCAATATATCACTTAAATTAATGTTTGTAATGGATTATTTTCTAGATCACATCGTAACGTCCTCCTTATAGTACATACAAGCCTGGACTAACACTGTGTGTGTGTGTACGGCTTTCTGTCCCAGCAGCTCATTAACTACAGAAAAGTGTTATAAACTGTATCCCAGATGGGAGATATTTGCTAATCATAGTGCTATAATAAAAAACTAACAGGCCCCTCTTTTTAGAAGACCTGGGTCAAAAACCAGTAGACTGCTGTTTTTACACCAGTTTAGTGATTCATCTCTTTGAGTTGTATGGTAAGTGGTCTCCGCAGTGACATGACATTTGCTATTAAAGATTACATTAATTGTAGCATAACTTTGGGTTATTTCAGCTAAACTCAGATAAGTGTAAAAAAAAATTTTCATTAGAATTTTTTTGTTAGATTTTAAAAGGATTTCAAATCCCCCTTACAGACTATTTTAGTGTTAATTTCTGTATCTACCTGTTGGATTAGTTACCTAAGGTTCATGGTTGGTTTGTGGTTGCTATTGCTACATTGACAAAGTTTGATACAGGAAATAGTTTTAAGTGGGATTGAGACATCTCTGTTGCTATTGTCCTGGTTTCTTTCCATTTGTAGAGCTTGTTTAAGCCAGAAAGACCTGTCTGGTCAGTCTTACTCTGGAGTGTGACTCAAATGTGTTCATGATTAGCCCACTTGAAGTTAGAATGTACTTGAAACAAAATATAAATTGGTGTTCTCATAGTCAGCTTCGATCACTGGATGTGTTGTAGGTGTAACAGTAAACCACGATTTAAAAATGTTGACAATAACAGTTAACAGTTTTCATTTAAAATATCAATATTATCACAGTGGATTACCACGGTGTGGAAACCGTGAGTTTAATCCTTCCCAGCTTCATCTGAGACTCCTGACGTTGCCACGCAGGCACACTGCGTAGCCTGCAACGTGTGTTTCTTGAAGATGGAATTGTGGTAGGAGGAGGAGAGGACAGTGCTCAGGACATTTATTAGCCTTCTAAGAGGACTAAGTCTGAAGCATGGGCATATTTTGGATATTATAAGAATGCTGTCTTCAGAACGTGCAGGAAACAAGTTGCTGCTAAAGGCATTGAGCATACTTTTTAAAATACCGCTATAATACCGAAAACCATGATCATTTTGGTTACTATAGCTGTGAGGTAAACTTTATACCGTTACATCCCTAAATAAGTCATTGCTTTTTTCTTCTCCCAAGAAACAATTTCTTATAAAAATGACCATAATAAGAGCTCTTGATGCTAATCACAGATGGAGGTTAATTAACAGTACTGTAATCTGTAGATGACACTAAAACCCTTTGTTACATTTTCTTAATACTGCCCATGGATGCTGTTAAAGTAAATCATAGGGCCTGCATGCTTAACTCTCACACCATCTAACAGGGACATGGTTGTTATTGCTAGGCATTGCAGGGCCTTGAGAAGAATTTGGCCTGACTACAAGAGGGGTTAGCAGCTTGTTAACCAGTGTTGGAGCGTGCACACACAGGAACACAAATACAGATTATAGTTAGGAACATATATCAATATTTAGAGTTTTGATTGTGATCATTACTTGTGCTTTTGATTCCTAAAAACCTTCCAGACAGTTTCCTATTATCATTTAATGTTAAAACATACTACATTCTGAAAAAAAAAAATCTTTCAAGTATCAAAGATTTGTCTTTTATTTATAGTTTTAAAATAACGGCATCAAAGGTATTGTACGCCATGTTGCTAATATTTCTGCATTAAAAAGAGCCTAGTTGCCAGGAATATCAACAAACAAAACGTAATGAGTGTTTGTTTTTATGAATCCAGTGCTTATGAACACACTTATGACTTGTGGAAAGAAAAGAAATGTGATGATTCACAAGCAATGGAAATGGTGATTTCTTTGAGTGTTGTCAGCAGTGTCTTGTAGCGGACACACTTTATCATTTGAACATCTGTGATAATACATTCATGCATATTCTTATAAGTGATATTGGTGCCATTATGGATTGAGTTTTGTAAGAAGGGCTGTTTTCCATTTTTGGCTCATTTACTTCAACAAACCTTAACCCTGGACTCCATGGCGAACTCCTGGGTGTGCATAGGGGCTCCTGTCAGAGGGGGCCGTTTGGTGTGACTCCATAATGCTGTCTAGGAGGTCAGCAGCCACCTGATCTACCCTAGGAGCCGCAACTGTAGCAGTGAGATGACAGGCCACAGTTTAACACATGCATATAGACACACACAACCCCAGTGACCTCCCCCAGTCTGGACACTGTTACTCTTGCACACCTTGAATCAATTTTCCTGACACATTTGGGTGGCCTGTCCTGTCCTCTATATACACACACACACACACACACACACACACATTCTCTTTCTCAGTCAGTGTTGATGGCTATTCTTCTTTTGAACCACTGCAGGAGGTGGACACTTCATCTGTGCATCCATCTTTACTGTACATCTGTTGGAGAGATGGAAAGAAAACTAAGCCTTAACTGTCACGACCAGGCTTAAAAACACACACACGCACGCACGCACGCGCGCGCACACTTGTACACACACTGACATGGAGGGACAGGGAGTGGTGTTCTTTATTGCCTCACCCAGCTTGAGTTAGGTGCAGCAAGGGAAGGACAGCGTCTGGTCACGTTCACTCACAGTGCTTCAAGACACAAGGACCGAAAGAAAGATAGACAGTTGGGCATGCAGGCAGCATTACTGAAAGACAAACAAATGGACAAGTAACCAGAAAAAACAGAAGGACTAACTTTTCCATCAGCTCTTCATCCAGCTCATTGAAGAGAGAGACCTTGCCTGTCAGGTGAGTGCCAGTCCACTGGCCTTTGCCACTTCAGGGGGATTGTGAAAACTTCTGTCATCCAGACATCCACTCACACTGGATGGATTGAAAGACAAGTCTTGCTGTTATCCAGTCATCTGATCACCATTCATGTGTCCATCCAACTATCTACCTATCCCCAAGGACTAAAATTGCAACCTGTTTTGCCATTGCTCAAATCAAAACTCAAATCAAAAATTTTCATCGCCAGTACAATTATGTAACTATAGAGATGGCAACATCTGCTGTTTACCATTCCCTCTGTCCATCCGTTTTTTACAAATCAGGAGCAACTGATAGATGTCTGGCCATAATTTTTTTCATCCACCTATTCCTTCCATCCTAAGGCATCATTCCTGCCCTTCATGCCATCATTTCCTCATCATGCAGCCTAAGAAAGTTGCTCTGTACCCAGCAGAGGATGAGCTGGTCAGCCTGTCCACTGTCTATGACCTCTTGGATGAACAACAGCATTACTACAAGGAGCTAATCCAGCAGCAGGAGAGGAATTACAGAGCCTTCCTACAAATGTTGATGGACTCGTCATCTAGCCGCATGGACAGCCTGGTTAGAGAGATGCAAGACCTGAGGAACTGCCTGCAGAGAAGCAAGGCTGAGCTGGCTGAGGTTAAAAAACAGGGTGTCCAGAACAGCAAACGGGCTGAGTGTCTGGCTGAAGGCCTGGTGATGGTGCGAGGGGCGCTGGATGGCCTCAACGTCAAATCAGGAGTAATTGGTGGAGGTACAGGAGGAAGAGGTGTGGATCTGATGCAAAGCAGAGGAGGTGGTGGGTTACGGCTGGATGGAAGAAGAGGTGGAGAGGCAAAAAAAACAGCACCAAAAGCAGTGAAGCTGGTGGCAGACCTTACAGATATCCACTTTGATGACATAAAGGTTGTACACCTATGCACAATCAAAGTGAAATGTATGGGTTAGCTAGAGCTTTTAGCATTGCTTGATGGTTATATTGTTGTTGTTAATGTTGTTAATGTATGCCTTGTGGATAGCCAAAAACTCCTGTCACAGTTTTGAGATAGTACGTGGTTAATGCTGGTCATTTGCTGCGACTAGATGTTAGTATAAGTGTGCTTGGGCAGAGAGTCCCAAAAGTAAAAGCCTCCGTTTAGTGTATGATCATTTGCTCCTATTTGACTTGTGATTGTTGCACAAGTGTGATGCTGTTGCTGAGTGGCTATGTGCTAGGAAGTAGGGTTTTTAACATCAGTCTAGGAAATAGGGTTTTTAACATCAGTCTAGGAAATAGGTTTATTAAAACCGGTTACTAATTGCATCCTGACCTTTACCTGTAAGATTGAGCTATTTTTGTATTTTAAGTGTCAAATTTTTCTTTTCCCTTTTTCTACTTCTGTCTTCCTTCTGTTTTTTTTAGGCTGACCAACTAACAGAAGAGCAGATTGCAGGTATGGTGACAACGTAAAAGACTGCATTATCTTCTCTAGCAACAAACACACATTCTCTGCATAGGTCCATGCATTATCACACGGAATATACGTTTTGTTATTAAACATCTTTCATCCTTTCCTCCACCTTCTGTTTTGTTTTTGTGTCTCCCCCTTGTGTCTGTCCAGAGTTCAAGGAGGCCTTCTCCCTGTTTGATAAAGATGGAGATGGCACCATCACCACTAAGGAGCTGGGCACTGTCATGAGGTCACTGGGTCAAAACCCAACTGAGGCAGAACTCCAGGACATGATCAATGAGGTGGACGCAGATGGTATGCTGATTCAACCTCAACATGGGGAAGGATTTTGTTAAACTGGTCATTATAGACCCTTTTTAACTATATGACTGGTTGTAATCATAACTCACAAGTACTTCTGATTTTCTTTCTCTCCCTCTCCAGGCAACGGAACAATTGACTTCCCCGAGTTTCTGACGATGATGGCAAGAAAGATGAAGGACACTGATAGTGAGGAGGAGATCAGGGAGGCATTTAGGGTCTTTGATAAGGTAAGATGTGTTTATGTGCATGCATCATCTGTTTAGCACTAATACACAGGACTGTCCCTAAACTAAAGCTGACCATTAAGAAGGAGCTTGCCTCTGTTTTGCCTGACATTTAGGGCTGATGTGGTATGGATTTTTTTCTTACCATGGTTGAAAAGCAAAAAATTCCCACGTTAGTGCGATATACTGCAAGCCCCTTATGAGAGTAGTGTAAGTTAGTGACGTCAGTGCCCGTGCAAGGAGAGCGAACAGTAACGGAGACTAGAGTATTAGTGCCGCTGTGAGGGAAAAAAAGATAGCAAAGATAATGTATAGTTAGTTAAAAGTAAACAATAAAACAAGCTTGAGCTTCTCAAGAAATGGTGGCTTTATCTGTTGTCAATACCGCCAGTAGAGGGAATGGCGGTACCCCCGAAAAACATCAGCTTAACCCTTAACAGTGTTTCCATTCCAGCTCAATGTGAGTCTTTACGGAGTTTTGCTGTCATTTAGAGCCACAATCATCTCTGTTGATCTATTCCACAGACAGTTCAGAAAGCTCTATTGTCAATAAAGTTAAAAAAATATATGTAGACATTGCAGACAATGCTGACAGCAGACGCTTTGCAACACAGCGGTCTTAGCAGCTGAGCAGGCAGAGAGGGCGACTCGGCAGTCTGCTAACTTGTTGCTCTCTCTTATAACCAATATAAGCTGCTATGTTTAGGCTGAAAATGTGTATGCAGGCTGAAACTCAACCGTGCGATTTTTGTGGGATTAAGCTATAAGCAGAAGGAAGCTCTGCTAGCGGCTAGGCTAATGTGTTATGGTGAACAGTGCAGCGTCCACTTCAGCTCAATGTACTGTCCCTCCTTTGTGCAAAGCTGAAGTGACAAGCAACTTAAGTTTTTTTTTTTTTTTTTTTCTTTCTCTCCATAAACTCTTGAATTTAGGATAGAAGACAGCTGATGAGGATAACTACACAATGATTATTTTCATTATATTTCATATCACATGAAATCTGTTCTCCTGTCACTTCCTTGAGCAAAAAGTAAAAAAAACAAAAAAAAACGTGGTGATGTCATCGCTGCGGTAGTGGCACTTGAACATGGTAATGCGGTAACGTCCCAGCCCTACTGAAAATGATGCTTGATTAAAAACTGTCTTAATTAAAAACTGTTACTGACTGTATGCGGTATGTGTGTTGGGCAGGATGGTAACGGTTACATTAGCGCAGCAGAGTTGCGTCATGTGATGACTAACCTGGGGGAAAAGCTGACCGATGAGGAAGTAGATGAGATGATCAGAGAAGCAGACATCGATGGAGACGGACAGGTCAACTATGAAGGTACAAGAGATCAAAGTCTTGAAATTTAACCACACTAATACAGTTTGTTTGCATGCATTAAGGAAAGCTTAGCTATGCACACACACACTTTTTACTCAGGTATTAGTATTATGATTAAGTACGTTTTATGGAACAAGGCTAAATAATGTAAACTGACAAACTCTTATGATAGACAAAAGCTCTGTAATCACTTTGTGTATCCAGTTGCTGTGGTTTCTGATTTTTCTTTTACGGTGTACACACTTTTATTACTATTCCTGATGAGTTTTGTTTGTTTTTTCCTCCGCAGAATTTGTTCAGATGATGACCGCCAAATGAACTGGGCTCACAATGTTTCACTTACCTCTTATTGCAAAAATCTACATTTATTCATACTGTTCTGTATAGACAACTTAAACTGAATGTTGGAAAAATGAAAATCTGTTCATATAAACATGCTCAAAAAAGGTAAAAAGACAAAACGGAAAATTCTAAATGAATCTGCATGTACTGGCTTGTATTCCCCGCCTCTAGCGCTGAGCTGCCCAATCAGATCTCTACTTGTTAGACAAGCATCTTCTCTGCAGCTGGCTGATTGGGCCACTGCTCCTCTGCTTCCTGGTTCCATCTGCCTGATGTTCATATGGGCTGTTCAACCGCCTTTCTTCAATGATTTCCTGTTTTCTTTTCTTTTTCTTTTCTTCATGCATGCAGCTTTAGATGGGTTACTGTTGAGAGCCCGATGGCAGAAGTCTGTTTGGCCTGGGACCCACATTAGAGGAGGGAGGGGTTAGTTAAAAGATGGATGGCAGTTAGTGAAGCAGCAGAACCTTTGCCGTTTGCTTCCCTTAATGAATTCAATGACAATAGATATTTTTAAGAATTTTTTTAAAATTGAATAAATAGGAACTCATTTTAGATTCTGTTTCTGGCATGTCAGGATAATCACTTTATCCTTTGTGTGTTTACCTTTTTTTGAGGGGAAAGCTTGGGTGGGGCATAGACTTGCACCCCTTGGGTGTTGGATGTGTATCAGACTATTAGAGGGGTTGGGTGGGCTTCAAAGGTGATATACAAGAGCGACTTTGAGGCAATATCGGTATCATTAATATCATGTTTTGACTTGGAAATTTACAAACAATGAATCTGTAGTTATCACTGAAGCATGCTTATGTACAGTATATTGCCTCAAAGGTTGCACGTGTTTCATGATTCTATGGGGGCTTTAATTTCAGTAGTGGGGACAGGGTCAGGGCTTTGCAGCATTTCTATCTTGTTTGTGTGTGAGTTTGTGTGTGTGTGTGTGTGTGTGTGTGTGTGTGTGTGTGTGTGTGTCTGTGGGTGCGGCGAGGCCCGGCCCAGTCCAACTGTTCGGTCCAGTTCAGTTGATCTGCATTCCAAGTTGTACAAGCTAGTCTTTACATTTTGTTTTTCCAATAAAATACCATGAACTAACATCTCGTATTGGGTCTTTGTGCATTTGTTTCTTAAGAATCAGCTGACTTGTTTTCTCGCAGTGAAAGCAGATGCTGTGGGGGAAGTGCTGCTTTTAAATGACTCATCTGTGCTACTTATTTCATGAAATGTATTTCTGAGAGTGTAAGACATAGACACTGAAGACATTTTAGGAGAGGAATCAGTCAGGTTTTACATTCCCAAGTTTAAATGAGCAGTTATCAGAAAAGCATAGAGTTAGTTTGGTTTTCTACAAACATGAGATGAGAACTGAAAAATAATAAAAGTCACTAGTCTGTCTTTTATGACTTAAGTATTTGCATAGTAGCTAAGATGTTATTTAAAGGATTGGTGGGAAATGGAAGCCAGGAATTAAGGGTCAGGGATAAAGTAATACTGAGGTAGATACCTTCTCTGCCTATTAAAATGACCCCATGGTGATCTTCCCTTGCTGATACAGATATTAACAAAATGCACTATCAATGAAACGGGTAAACAAATACAATGTCCTATCAATATAACAGGGAAAACGGTGAGGGAAAAGTTGCAATAAAGGAGAATTTTTAAAACCGACTGTTAAAAAGACGATGTTGTCTAACATGCACACATCAGTGAAGGTTATGGGCACTGTGTCTTCACTCATTTAGTAGTACAATTTGTGTATGGAGGGGTGTCACAAGGACATAATATCGTCCAAGAATGTCTGCCTGCAGATGAGGAGTCTGTTGCTAGGCAACAGAGCCTGGCATGGGGTGGGTGGAAGTGAAGGAGAGGGAGCAGAAAACCGTGGGAGTTAGAGGAGAGAGCGGGGGGATGAGGAGGTTGAAAGACAATAATAGAAACCCAGGACTTGAGGGAAAGGAAGAGAGCGAGGGATAAAAAGAGATAATGAAAACAGATTCATAGAGGATCTTAAAACCCATAAAAGCTCTCCTTAAGATATGTCCCTTTTTCCTCTGGTTCAAAAGCTGATATTCTGGCTTCAACAGAATAATCCTGTGGAAGTTTTAGAGTGTATGACAATAAAGTTTTCTCTCTGCTTGATTACTAGGGCGCTATGTCTATATGCAGTGTAACTTCATGTTTGCACTACTGGTATTTGCACTGATGCTACTTCCTAGGATATACGTACATTATCAAATCAAGCTGATGATTCTGTTTATGGCATTGGTGGGAGGCAGACAGATGGAGAAGTGAAGGTGTTACATTTATCTATGTAACACAAACAGTTAGATCAAGTTATGTAACTGTCTGAAGTGTATTAATAAATCTTGCTGATCACTGCCACTCTGATGTTATTAACAGAGTCTCTAATCCAGAAGGTTAATCTCACATTTGGCTCAAATTCATCTCACACACATTTACACACAGTGTATCCTTCAGTGTATGCTCCATCATAACATATAAATATTTAAGTTTTTCACCTGACAGCCAAAAGAATTGTGTGTGTGTGTGTGTGTGTGTGTGTGTGCGCGCGCGTACGAGTACGTGTGTGTGGGTCTTTCTGTGTGTTAGTGTTCAACATCCCATGCTATTGTTTGAGGCAGATATTCAGTATAATATCACTCAAATTTCTCTTTCTTTGCTCTTTTTGCTTCTAAAATGGTATGCTATTTTCTAAACTATACTGGATGTCAGATCCTACTAGAAAAGGCATTTCCTGCAAAACTGCTTGAGAATGCTGAAAAACCTAAATTGCTAAAGCTAAACTGGATGCTGGCCTAATAATGTAAGAAGAAGGTAGTAAAGTAAGTAGTGAGAATATTTGGAAAAGTGGAAATGGTTTTAATTAGTATGAATTTTATTGAAACTTTAAATAATACCAATAATGTATCAAACTAAAGTGAAATATTTTAAGTGTAAGAGAAAGACAATTTTCTCTCAGTATAGTCATAGTATAGTATGTCAAAAAAGTGATAAAAAGTAATTGTATAATTTATTGAAAAAAAAATCACGGTATTCTATGTCAAAGAAAGTGATTTTTAAAAAAAAGTCTTAGTATAGCATGTAAAAAAAGGGTTAAAAAATCAAAGTACAGTATGTCAAAAAAAATATTCAAAAGTTGTGTCACAGTACGTTCAAAAAAATGATTAAAAAAATCAGTATAGTATGTCAAAAAAGTGAATAGAAAGTCATAGTATAGTGTGATGAAAAAAAGTAAAAAAAGTCATAGTAAGAGATATTAATAGTATAGCACGTCAAAACATTTCATAGTATGTCAAAAACATGATAGTATACTATGTTGAAAAAAGTGATAAAAAGTCTTAGTATAGTATAGTTAATTAATTATTAAAAAAGTGGTATCATAGTATGTTTAAAAATGGAGAAAAAGTAATAAAAAGTCATAGTATAATATATTTGAAAAGAGTCATAGTATAGTATTCAAATAAGAGATAGTCATAGTACAGCATGTCGAAATATATTAACAGTCGTATCATAGTATGTCAAAAAAATTAAAATAAATCATTGTATACTATTTACAAAAAAGTGATAAAAATGTCATAGTATAATTTATCGATAAAGTCACAGTATTCTATGTCAAAGAAAGTAATAAAAAGGTAATTGTATAGCATGTCTTAAAAAGTCATAAAAAGTAATGGTATAGTATGTCAAAAAAGTCATAATATGACGAAAAAAGTCATAGTATGTCGAAAATCAATTTTAAAAAAGTATGTTGAAAAAAGTCATAGTAAAATATGTTGAAAAACATTATTTAAAAAAGTCGTAATATAGTCTGATAAAAATGTTGCAGTATAATATGTCGAAAAAAAAACGTTAAAAAGTCGTAGCAAAATATGTCAAAAACATATTTTGTAAGTCATAGTATAGTCAAACAAAAAAGGTTGTAGTGGGTCAGAATGTCAAAACGTGCATATGGCTTTACAAAGCAACAGGTTGGGATAGTGACTGAAAGGAACACAACGTTCCTCTTTATCTATTTGTATTCACTGTACAGCACACCTTGAAACTAATTGCCCCTTATAGCATTTGAACATGCAACCTTCTGTCTTTCAAGCATTCTCTTATCACTCTAAGCTATCTGACCTTAGACAAAGGAATTTTTTTGGCATATTTTTGTCTTTCACTTAGTGTATTGGACCTTAAAACCTACTGAAACATATAGGATTCGAACATCAACCCTTGTTTCTTCCAATCATTCTCTTTTCACTTCAAGCTAACTGATCTGACACAAGTATAGTATGTCAAAAAAGTGTAAAAAAAAAGTCATAGTATAGTATGTAGAAAAAATTATAAAACGTTATAGTATAGTATGTTGAAAAAAGTCATAGTCTAGTATGTCTAAAAAGGTGAAAAAAAACTCATAGTATTGCATGTCGAAAAAAAGTGATAAAAAAGTCATAGTATAGTATGTCGAAAGAAATAATACAAAATTCATAGTATAGCATGTCAATAAAGTCATAGTATAGTATGTAGAAAAAATTATAAAACGTTATAGTATAGTATGTTGAAAAAAGTCATAGTCTAGTATGTCTAAAAAGGTGATAAAAAAGTCATAGTATGGCATGTAGACAAAAGTGAAACAGTCATAGCATAGCATGTTGAAAAAAGTGATAAAAAACTCATAGTATTGCATGTCGAAAAAAAGTGATAAAAAAGTCATAGTATAGCATGTCAATAAAGTCATAGTATAATATGTCGAAAAAAATGATAAAAAATTCATTGTATAGTATGTCGAAAAAAATGATAAAAAATTCATTGTATAGTATGTAAAAAAAAGTGGGGAAAGAGTCATAGTATAGAATGTCTTGGGATAGTGACTGAAAGGGAGACAATATTCCTTTTTATCTATGTGCATTCTCTGAACAGTAGATCTGGAAACTAATTGTACCGTTAAAGGATTTGAACATCCAACCTTCTGTCGTCCAAGCATTCTCTTATCTCTCTAAGCTAACTGACCTAACATAGAGATTTGTGTTTTCAGCATATTTGTCTCTTACACATATAATATACATTGGACCTCAAAACTTCATGAAGCATATAACAATCAAAAACTCAACCTTCAGTCCTCTAATAATTCTCTTATCACTCTAAGCTATCTGACCTCACACAAAAGTAATTTTTGGCATATTTGTCTCTTTCACTTAGTGTATTGGACCTCAAAACCTATTGAAACATATGCGATTTGAACATCGAACCTTCTGTCTTCCAAACATTGTCTTTTCACTCTAAAGTATAAAAAGGTCATAATATAGCATGTTGAAAAAAGTCATGGTATAAAGTGTCAAAAAATGATAAAAAGTCATACTATAGTATGTCAAAAAAAGTCATAAAAGTATGAAGAAAAAAGTCATAGTTTTCACGGTCGAAATTTGTTTTAAAAATTGGAGTATAGTACGTCAAAAAAAGAGATAAAAAATCATACTATAATTTATCAAAAGGTCACTGTATTCTATGTCAAAGAAAGTGATAAAAAGTATTAGTATAGTATGTCAAAAAAAGTCATAAAAAGTTATGACAAAAAAGTATGTTGAAAAAGTATATAATAAAAAGGCATAGTAGAGTATGTCAACAAAAGTGATAAAAAAAGTCTTAGGAGAGTATGTCAGAAATAATGACGCAATACCCACACATTTTAAATGTAAAACAGTCAAATAAGCACTAATCTTAAACAGTGACGACATAAAAAGTGTAAACGATATTAAAAAGCTGAACCATTTTCTGATAACTAACGGTTTTTGTGAATAGTTTAATAGTTTAGTTTAAAGCTTGAATGACGTCTGTAGGTGAAAGTATGTGGGAGGAGTAGTATTTTGAAGTGGAAGAAGCCTGAAGAGGATTTGCTTATTGCTCCATTGACTTTCAATGATAAAAAAAAAAGACTTAACATTTTGATATTTGAATGATTTTTGTAGCTGAAAGTATGCAGAAGTAGGTGACCGAAAGTTGTACGGAAGAATCAGTTCACATTATTGTGAACAGCATTTACACAGTCCTAGTTATTACTGTAATCCTTTCATAAGAATGGTGTATTCTGGAGGAAACACATTAAAAAGATTAACATTGAAACTGCTGAAACACAATTAGTCTTCATAATTCCACTTTAAAACCACTGGTTGGATGTTGTTTTGCAAAAAATAAGTACATGAGTAAATTGTGATTACCGCACATTTGAACATTTTCATGTTTTCAGATAAGTTAAAGAATTGATAATAATACATCTTTATTGCAGACTCACAATGGGCCCAATAAATGCTGTACTTATGAAACAAAACAAAAAACATTGGATTATCTGAAAATGCATAATCACACTGGAAACTGTGATAATGGCTTCAGAGATAGATGGGTTTCACAAGACAGCGATTGTGCTCCTCTACAATTGCTGAGTTAAAGTTGTTACAACAATACCTGAGCCTCAAACTTGTACTGAAATACAATCCTTGTGAAGTTAAGTCCAATATTTCAGAATTTGAACAAGAAGAAAACCTGATTCTGTCCATTTTAAAATGGGTGTCAGAAGCATCAAATGTGCAATCAAGAATTAATCAAAAGACCAATATCAGCCTATGTACAGTACATGTGTAGGCTGAGTCCATGACCTTTAAGGGGGACTAATTGTGAGTGACACCTGAGAATACAGCAGTAGTGGGGGGGTCATTTGTTTGAGAGACTGAACTGTGGCTTCCTGACACTCTAGGACAAAGCCTGTCAGCGCAGTAATCCTCTGATACAAAACACACCTATCCACTGACAGACACACACCTGAGAACGTAACACACACTGCTGGCTCAGAGGTCACAGTGACAGGGAACACCAGCACACAGACACACACGTTTGTTCTAACCAAAATATTAAGCCTTAATACACATCTAAGCGTACATTATGAGTAGAAGACACGGTGGGGAATGCTTTCAATATTGAATATATCAAATAAAACAGACAATTCCAGGTTTTCAACCACTTTTATTATGTTTGTCATTGTAATCATCCGAATTTTCAGTCGTTCGTTTACGGCACAAAAGGACTCTCTGGCTGAGCTCACATCAGCAAACTAAATCAATTCATCCTTTTATTCCTCCACCTGCACCTCAGTAACACCCCTCTCCAGAAAATAGATTTATAATTTACTTTCTAAACAACAGTAATAATACACTTGGAACAATCAAATATACAACAATAAGCTTTTGTATTTATAATTAAATGAAAAAGTATATTCATCTTGTTCAATTTACAATGACTGACAGGACACAGAGACAACACAATTACTGGCTGCATATACACACAAGAAAGAAATCTGATTTCAGGAAAAAAATTATAACAGATTCCTCCCATTCATACTTAGAATTTGTTCAAATATCAATGTTACATAGGAGCACTGCTTTTGCAGCGGTTTACATAAAATATAACTGGGTATCTGTGATATTATCTTCTTTCTGTTCAAGTTTTTGTAGTTGGCACTCTTATGTGTTCAGCTATTGTGACTACAGCTGCTCATGTTAAAAAGAAATCAGCTTTTCCAAACAGATTTATTATTACTATAATTATTAGTATGGAAATAGAACTTATAGGAATATTTTTACACTTTGGGTAATATGCTCGTTTGCTTACTTGCTGAGAGTTATAGATGAGAGGATAGATACCACTCTCCCAAAATGTCAAAGTATTTATTTTGCTTTCCTTGGGGAAATTGAATATTAGGGCACATATTGGAAGAAATTGCAAAATAATAGCGTGTCATGGTAATATGGCTAACCAAAGGAGCATGTAAAGGCTGTCGACATGTGATTAAATGTGCTTTAACCTATACATGTGAAAAAAGAAGTGACAGCCGTCCCTTGGGACATCAGCAGTTTCAAATCTGATCTCCTGTGTGTGTAGATGCAGCCTCTGTTTTGGCATTGAGACGTTACTGATTGATTGATTCTTCTGTGATCTGTTGATGCTCCAGTAGATTCTCAAAGATCAGGCAGTCCTGAGTCAGCCATACAGTAACCGTGATCTTCTCCATGTGGACAGCAAGTGAGTGAGTGTGTGTGTGTTGAGATCATCAGTAATATTTGGCGTGAAAGAAAAACATGAATGACCTAAATAACATGTAAACAAAAATGCTCTTAGGCTTCTAGCCTAAGAGCATTGCCAGAGTAGGAACTCAAATGTATTCTTATTTACATCTTTGAACAGGACAAAACAAAAAAACACACACAGCATACTACAAATCACATACAGCCAGACACAAATATGCACAGGCAACAGAAAGTGCATGTGCACACACGCGTACACACGCGTGTGCACGCACGTGCACACACACACACACACGTGCCCACACACACACACACACACACACACACGTGTGCGCACACACACACACACACACACACACACACACACACACACACACACACGTGTGTACACACACACGTGTACACACACACACACACGCACGTGTACACACACACACACACACACACACAGACACACGCACGTGTACACACACACACACACACAGACACACACACACACACACAGACAGACACACACAGACACAGACACACACACGGGTCAAAGCCACAACAAGGCATTGTGGGAAGGGTGGGTGGGCATTGGGAAGCATGTATGTACGTTTATGTGTACTATTTTAATTTCTATACAGTGTGTGTATTTACAGTAAAAGTACGGCAGTAAAACCTTGTGCAGGTGTGTGAATGGCATGCAGGCATGCTGTGTGTGTGTGTGTGTGTGTGTGTGTGTGTGTGTGTGTGTGTGTGTGTGTGTGTGTGTGTGTAGGTCCATCATTTGTGCCACTGTGTTACAGTACTGAGGCTACAACTGTGAAGGTGTGTGTTTCATAGTGCTCTGGGTATGATGGTGAAGGGCAGAATGGGGCTGCTGGCCTCCAGTTCCAAGGCGGTGAGGAAACACTCGGTGGCAGCGGCAGCGTTTCCCTGAGCCTGCAACACCTCACCAAGGCTGTTCCACACATCATGAGCCGTACTGAAGAGAGGAGAGACAAGGAGGAAGCAGGAGAGAAAACAGGAGAAGAGAGGGGGATAAAAAAGAGAAAAATGAATCAGGGAGAGCATAGGAAAAAAGGAAATGAGGAAGGAGAAGAGAAATCAAGATAAGAAAGGGGAAGAGGAAACAGGAAAGGCGAAGTGAATAGAGTAATAAAGCAGGAGTAGAGGAGAGAGAGAAAGACAGAGGAGAGCAGGGAACAGGAGAGAAAGGAAGAAGAGAGGACAGGAAAAGGTGAGGCGAGGAGAAAAAAAATAGGAGGAGTAAGGGAATTATTCCCGTGAGTGACCTAAAATATAATAATCACGTACACTGCACTTACAGACATCCGCGCACGCGCACGCACGCACGTGCACGCACACGCACACGCACACACACACCTGTTGACTTGCACAGCATCTCTCAGAACCTTTTCCGACAGACTGTAGCGCTGCAGCTGGTGAAGAATCAGACCCTAAGGACATTAGAGACACATAGAATGAAAAAAGAGGAAGAAAAAGGAGAGAAAGAAAGAGAGGAAGAACATTATTAGGCTGACAGTCATTGTGTTGTGATGAATGTGTACTGCTGTGCATTGCAGTCATACTGGTAGTGAGAATAGAGTAACATTACAAGCGTTATTGTTGTATTTTATTGCATAAAGTACCACTGACTGAAAGTATCACTGACATGTCATCAAGCAAAGAGCTGCATTATTTATAATAGAGCCACATATTCTATAACAGGTGTGTGTATATATATATATATATATGGCTTCAACTGTCCCTCTCCTCCACCCTGTCTACTCAGGGAAGATGAGGAGCGACCAACGTGTCTCTTGATCAGCTATTCACATATATTTCAAGCTTTTTCCCAGTAAATGTATGTGATCCAAGAAGGACTCAACATGTGTTTCCTCCATTCTGCAGCACTTCCATTTAAAGAAAGCTTTGATTCACTTTTGACCAATATTAGTGACTTATCTGCATATTAAACAAAAGTATGGCTCTGAATAGTATGTTACATCTCATTCATTGAAAGTCCTCTAGTTGCACAGTTGAGAACTGGTATTCCTCCTCTGGCCACTGAGGTTGGCAGATTCTGACATATTCAGTTAGAAAACACGAGAAGATACTGAGTCTCATTTCCTTTGCATTGTGCATACTGATGATTTTGTTTTAAAACCCTGAAATCCTATTTGTCTCATAAGCCTGGAGAAAAAGACAAGATAATTTATTTAGGTAGTATTTATTCTGATGTCTCATTTATGAATAATTTAAATATTTTGTTCCCACATAAAGGACTGGAAGTCTGATTGGAAAAATCTCTCAATTTGGTTTCCCCCCTTTTTTTTTTTTTCTTTCCTTTTTGTAGGCTTGTTTGTTAATGTACACTTCATTCTGGATCTGACTTATATGAATTTGTGGTGCCTTGTAAACCCTGGACATAGTTATATATGCATGACACAATAATAAACACTTTGACTAATTTATTCCATTTGGGGATAGTGGAGTATGGTAAGTCAGCGCTGATGCAAAGAGACTTTTATGGTCCACAATAACCAGTTTTGGGAGGGTCCTCGGCGAGGTAAAATGTGCAAACAGAAGGCAGAGAGTACAGTTCTACAATTGGGATGGAGCCAGTAAGAAAGACATAGATGAGCGAACAGAACATTGTTCCCTCCCTACACAGATGGTTTAACAGGGCCATCCCACCGGATTATGGTTGATTACATAAAACACACTGTCTGCGGTGTCTGGCTGTACCGACACCGCAGAAGGATAGGACAAGATTTTTTTGTGTTCTCAAAGGATCAAACACAAGGACAGAGCAGAAGGAGAACATCAGATAGTGTGTGTTTTGAGTATTACCAGTCTCTGCATGGTCTTGACATGCGTTGGGTTGATGGACAGGGCCTCTTCATACCAGCGTTTGGCCTCGTCAATGTTGCCCCTCAGTTCAGCTATCTGCCCCCTCATGTACAGCACATTGTGGGATGTGGGGAAAAGGTTAGAGGCTTCCTGCGTGCAGGCCGTGGCCTCTGCTGGTTTCGACATGCCGGTGTACACCTCGGCTATCAGAGAAACACAGACCGGGAGGTGAGTTTTCAAACATCAGTATCTTTGTCAAATCAACTGACAGCTTGGTATAATTTCTGAAAGCAAAATAACAGTGAATATAAAACTGGCAGCTTCTATCTCATAAAACCAAGACTGCATTTCCCATAAATGCTATTGTTGGTGTGTGATACAAATAGGTTGCTCCAACAGCTCATGTAACATACACTAAAACAACATATTAAAATTAAGAGACACAGAAATCTACATTTATTTATGGAGAAAACATTTTTGCAAAAAGAAAAAGCAGTGAGAAAGCACAACTCAAATTTTCTCTCTCAAATAGCATAAATACAGAAAAACATTCTCAGTATCAAGGTCACCTAATGACTTCAGTATAGCGAGCGAGAGAGAGAAAGGGAGAGAAATCCAAACAAAGAATGAGACAGACAGAGAAAATGAGTTTGAACTGTCTGTGAGTTTGTCTGTCCTGTGATTGGATGATTATATTAGCTGTGTCGCCAAGCTGGAAATGACCACCTCTGACAGGAAGCAGCTGGAGATAAACAGGTGCAAAAACAACCTCAGTTTATGTGTGTGTGTGTGTGTGTGTGTATGTATGTAAACTCCTTAGTCTTCTTATGTCTGTGCTTGCTGGTGATGCAGAAATTAGAATCAGGGCTTGAGTGTACTTCAAAGGTAATTCAATCTGCTGCTGTTAAATTAAAGGAATGACTGCTTGTGACCATCACATCACATGTTTAGACCTTTTAGTCTCAACACGGGTCATCAGCTGTGATAGTTCCTTCTCTGATTTATCTTATTTGGAGAATTTTAAAGGCCTAAAGAGATGAAAGTATCCTGTACTTTTACATACTTGAAGGTTTAGTAGTATTTTATAAGAAAATAAAAAAGATAAAAGTAAGAGAACTATTTTCTGTCTAAAAGACTCTTTTCTTTATCACTTTGTTTACTGACCCCCCAGATTGATCTCAGAATTTTCAAGTATATTCTAATACGCAATGATGACAAGATTTGCCCTACAGCAAGAAATATTAGCCGCAGTTACTTCTTACCAACTAATAGAGTCAACAAATCATTACAGGACCTACTGTATGTTTACGGGTCTATTGACTGATGTGTCACTATATTTCTATGTGTTCAACTTAATAACCTAACCTTATCACAACCACCTGAAACAAGGTAGACATGGAAACAATAGGAGATTGATAGCCTGAACTCACTGAAAGTCTCAGACATTCTTTCTTTCTAGGTCAACATAACATAACATAACCACCTACTGAATGTTAAGGTAACAGAATAAATGTTTTTACAATGTTTGTTATGTGGCAGTGGTGAGACAGAAACTACAGTCATAACCTCATCCATCCATCCATCCATCCATCATCCATCCATCCATCCATTCATCCATCCATCCATCCATCCATCAACTACCTGGGGTCAGGTCGTGGGGGCTTTTGCACTTTCATGTATGCAACGTTCTGTACGTGTGCATACCTGCATGCAGCCAGATCTGAGCCAGGGTCATCCAGGGGTGCAGGGGTCCATGTTTGGGGGCACTGCTCTGCAGAGAGGAGGCTACCTCAGACAGAGCCTGCTCTACACGACTGGCAGCGATAGATGTAGCATGAACTGAGCCTGGAGGGAGAGAATTGAACCATCATACACGCCATCTCCTAAAGGGACTGACTCACTACTGCGGCACATTAGGCAGCCATGTGCCACAATGAAGGGTTTTAATTCAATCAAACACAACAGCAGATTTCACTGATTCCTACCATTTCAGACAGAAACAAGGAATTTATCAGTGTAATCTGCAGTGTTCGGGTGCAGTTGAAAGCTCAAAACTCTGGGCCCACATTGGCACACAGTTTCCTGTTCCTGCACTAAAGCCTTTAATCAGTCCACAGCATTCCACACGCTACAACACACAGTGTTATGGCCCTGGATTTACCAGGTTAAAATTAATTATGTTCTGCACCATCATGCATAAACACTGCATCAATCTGCACTCTGCTGATTAGTTATTGAAAGAAGCGTCTCAGATTTCTTCTCTGCATTTAAATTTCAAGATTATTACAGGGACGCACAATGGCCACCACAAGGGACTGCAGATATACACTGCAGGTCTGTGAAAGCAAAACCTATATTTATATATATATATATATATATATATATATATATCTATTTCATGATTGTGTTGTCAACTCCAACATTATTTTCCACATATTATCATATCCTTCTAATGTTACATAAAACATATATATGAATGTTATTGACTTACCACTTATCTTTTATTGCCTAGTTATCTATTGTGTGTTGTCATACATATTCTTTTTGATACAATGATACTCTTTTAAAGATTTTGAGGTTTGTCAAAACATCTAGAAATCTCTGAACATTCTTTCATGTGTGATTTTGTCTAAAATATCAAGATGTAAAATAGTAAATATGATAAATATTGACTCAATGACGACTTAATCTACTATGATCTGTTCTAGATGCAATTTAGATTTTGATCAATTTACAGAACTGCTTTTGCAGTTTTAACATTTTAAAATAGATTTTTCTGTTTCTCTCATTAAATGCAGTAAAACATAGATACTGATTAATTAATTTCCTAAAATGATTGGGAAATATTGTATAATGGGTGCGCCAAAGACAGTGGTAGCGTAACAAGTTTGCAAAAAATATTTCTTTATAGATAACACATAAATATGTGCTTTTTTATTTAAAAAAAAATGACTGATTTGTTGCAGCTCGCTGGAATAAAAGCCTCACTTTAATAAAACATCTCTCACACCCTTCTCTTATTATTCTGACCTACCATAATACTCTTTCTCCTCTCACTACATTGCTACTATGCTGTGTTTGTGTGTAAAGGGACAATAACTACCTATATGTGAAAGATGAGTGAAATAAGGGGATAAAAAGAGAATATTTCAATATTACGTGTGTGTGTGTGTGTGTGTGTGTGTGTGTGTGTGTGTGTGTGTGTGTGTGTGTGTGTGTGTGTGTGTGTGTGTGTGTGTGTGCAAGCAAAGAGAGCCAGTGTGTGTTGCTGATAAGTGGCTTTAAAAAAGAATGTCTCTCTCAAACACACACACATACAAACACAAATGTATTTGAAGTTGAGCAGCCTAAGGGATTAGGTTAAGTATTATTATATTAGATGGCAGCATGCAGAGGCCAAGCGCAGCACATTCAAACATGTTACAATATGTTGAAATAGGACATGTATTGTTCCCTAAACTAAACTCGGAATTCTAAATAGCTTTTGCCTATGGGTGTTTCAACAGCATTTCCTACAAATTAATCTGTCTGCAAATGTACTCAAAAGTAAAAGAAAACTCACTAAAGCTTTTTATCAAGCTCTCTATTTATTTCTAGTCAATTTTCCCTTACATCCACCCCTTTTACTTTCCTGAATAGAATATTTATCATGCACTGCAAGGCTTATACATCATATTGATGGTAAGACACATGGCCTTGACAGTAAAAGTGCTATTTAGTCAGTGATTAGTCCGTCTAACAGTTGGAGAAAGAGGAACAGAAGTGGTACTACATACAGTATTTATTTTGCCAAGGAGGTTATGTGCTCTACTCGGTTTTCCCATTTATTGGTTTGTTTGTCTGTCTGTCAGCAGGATTACAGAAAAACTACTGCCCCGACATTCACGAAGGGAGGGTGTAGCATGGGCCAAGGATGGACCCGATACATTTTGAAGCAGACCAAAACCTTGAGATGTAAGATTCTTCTTTTTTTTTTTATATATAGAAACAAGCTTTCACTCAGTGAAATTTACACATTTTCTAACAGACTACTGATGAAAGCTTCCTGAAGTGCCTAAAATGTGGACAATTCACACAGCAACACATGCACTACTGTAAAGCTGCTTTGAATTAAAGGAATACACTGACCTACGGTGAAAATGCCACTAATCACCAAAACATAAAGTGGTGAGTGTGTAGTTATCCACTGTAAGGCACATTTCAACAGTGGCAGGATGACAAACAGATAATTTGATCTACGTAGAGCATATAGACTGTGCATCTATTATCAAGATTTAGTTGTTTACTGACATTAATACTTAAGCACAGAGGTGAAAATAATACATATTTTTCTCTCAAACAAGATTGTCAATGGGGCATCTTATCATGGATTCCCTTTTCCACAATAGTTTGCCAGATATCTTTGGATTATGCCAAAATTATTATAAACAATTAAGATAATTCTTAACTTATTTCTCATGCCGTCAGTACAGTCAGTGCCAGTATATGTCAATACTACAGCCACATTTCACGGACCATTAGTGCTACATGCAAGAAGCTGCTTTTTTCTCTCCTTTCTGGTGTTGCTCTGTAAGCATTTGATCTCTCTTACTGTGAAGGATTAACATGTCAGAAATTGTACCTCCATCTCACCCTTTTACAATTCCATGGGCTGTAAAGCATTTCAAAAGATTTCCAGTAAAACCCAGTTTGTTTCCTGAACACTTTTACATTGCTTTGTTCTGATAAATTGAAGAATGTGTATGCATAACACTGTTTTTGGAAAGATATTTCTTTAAGTCGCTGTATTCCTTTAAATCCTAGACCACCAACTTGATAGAAAATGCAGTACAAATCTCCTGGAAACTGGCAGCAGACTAAGTTAAAGCACAGGATACATGTACATATTTTCTTCATACAGATATTGTACATATATCAAAAACCTCACTGAGAAAAAGGAAGTGGGAACAAAAGATGGATAAAATGATGGCTGGGGAAAGGAATGTCAGATGGAGGTTAGATGGCTACTTACAAACAGAAAACATGGAGGAAAAACCAAGAGTGTTAGCTTCTTGAAGGCCGCCTTGAAAAAGGATGGATAGGAAAAAAAAGAAAGACGATTGTTAATGATTGAAAAGGAGGAGGAGACAGAGAAGAAATATCCCAATCCTATCCGGGTTTTTATTCTTCACAGTAGCCTTTTAGACTTCACGTGAGACAAGCTGCTTCTATGCGTGCCTTACTTATGCTGTAATCTGTTTAAATAAATGCTTACCTACCCGCAAATCTGCACCTTTACTTGTATTAATAGCCATATTGAATTTACTAAAAGTATGCAAGAGGCTCACCTTTTCTACTTGATAACCCACGAGAGCTTTTTTTTGTTGTTGAGTTTTCTTTAGTTGTATGAGAAATACTCTGCACTGCATTTTCAAATGTATTCTCAAAATGAAGTAGTGCAGAGTAACATGCATTTAGCACTGTTGAATTTAAATAAGATGTTTGCACCACAGATACCTCACAAAGTGTTTTAATTGACTAACAATGCACACAAAAGCTAAGTGCGCCCTTATCAAAGTAGCATGCTAAAACAGTAACAAAGGGATCAAGTCACATCACATTTTCAGTAATTGTGATTATTGTGATGGACTTATTGTCATGGTTTGAAATAATGTAATTGTTCTCAGGCTGACTGAGAGGCTCATGTTCTAGAGAAAAATGAATTGTGATTTTCTATGCAGCTAAATGATAGTTGAGTTATGATGATAGTTATTTTCCAGCGCAAACATCATTAGTAGAAGAGATGGCAACAAAGGGAGACAACATAATGTTGAAACCAGGAAACGAGACACATTAATGTTGGCTGAAATGTAAAATCCTCACAGAAAAAGAGAACGAGAGAAAACGAGAGAGAAAAGAAGAGGATGCAAAATAAATAAAAACAAGAGACAAATGGCCAGGGAACAGCAGATAGATGTGAAGAGAGTAAAGCTGTAATAAGTAAAACTAATATTCTGTTATATATATATATATATATATATATATATATATATATATATATATATATATATATAAAGCTGATCTTGAACATCTCGCTGAATCAACTGAGACTTTGTGGAGTTTAAACGTATGTGTCAAGAGAGTCAATTCACCTGAGTCGCAAAAATGCAACGCAACTGCAGCACCATCCATTAAGGCTCTAATCCACACCCAAAGTTAAGACAGATTTACAGCATGACTAAAACCTAGGCGTGACTGAAGCACACCCAGTACTTTGTAAGGGTTAATCAGTTTAGTATTAAACTCATTGTTCATGCTTGAGTTTAAGTTTGAATTCAAGATTCACATATTCTACAATCTGAGTGAGAACAAGCTGAGTAAAATGTTCTTAAGACTGCAGCAGCACCTATGGTGGTATAGTAGACAAAACTGATCCCTGTTATCAGGAGAAACTCTGAACAGTCTCAACAACATATTTTACTAATATTCTATGAAATAAATATCATGAACTTACTGTTGAATAGCTACAAAATAATATATGTTATTATATATGATAAACTAATACTATTTATTATAGTGAGATATTTAATAAAATGTGTAAATTAAAAAGAAATGAGTATAATGTAATAAAAGCCGGCAAAAGCTACATCAGTGAGGTCTTTTTCAGTTTCTAAATTGTTTAACACCACCAACACCAGAGCAAAACACATACTGGGAAAGCTCTTATTACTCAACACACAAGTTAACCAATGAGCCAATCTCCCAAAAACGTGGTGTATTTTTTTAGATCACTCTCCACACCATGCTACAGGCCGAGAGGACGTGGCGGCGGATTACAATTGGAGGAGAGCTGGCGGAGAGTGGCATGGTTGCAAAAGGAGTGAGTCCTGGTCTTGGTGGGCGCAGGAGGAGGAGGATGAAGAGGTGGAGGAGGAAGAAGAGGAGGAAGAGGGAAGGAAGATGGTTTTTTTGTGGAGAGAGAGGAGGAGGCTGGAGGATGAAGAAAGGGGAAGAAGGGGAGGACAGTGGGGAGGAGAGGGTGGAAATAGTGGATGGGGAGGAGGGGGAGACGGGTTCAAAACCAGAGTGAGAAGAGGAAGAACCTGAGACTAAAACAAACAAAAGAAATAAAACAGAAATTAGTTAAATTAATCAAGGAATAAAGACAGGGAAGATACATACTGGCTCTCAACCGGCATACAATATTTTTACAATAGTTCAACAAAATAATAGTTCTAAAATTATCTCATATTGGAGAGTTTATAATTTTTGTGACCAATACTATCATAATAACTCCTAGATAAAGCAGCAACTTATCAAACAGAACAAATGGGGGTGGGGGGGGATTAAGAATATTGGAGCAGGGATCAATAAAACAAAGAGTGGGAAAGGTTTTCCTTTGATATCTGAAGATATGAGGGAGAATGGATCAATATGAAAACAAGATAGAGGAAGCCACATCTCCCTCTTGATTCCATTTTCATAATTAAATTACAACGGACAGTAATGTTCCAATTATAAAACGGCTATTAGAGGCACTATTAGATGAGAGAAGTGAATTATTTACTGACAACCATTGGACACAACTGTGAGTGTGTGTGTGCCTACCAGTCTCTGGGTCACTGAAGTCAGGCAGAGTCATGGCGTTGAGCTGACGTCTGTCTGCTATGGCTCTGTCCAACAGACTGCTGCCACGCCCAGAATCACTGCCACACAAACATGTGCCTGGGTTGATATACACACATGGTCTCCAAAAGCAACAGTACAACCATTCATTTTCTTTAGTTACTGTCAGCACACCAGCCTAGTTTTAATGAAAGTTTTTACTAAGTGGAGTTTAACAAGATTAGACAATTTTTAAATGACATTTAAAAAAAAAAAACACTATATTTGAAATTATAAAATATTCTAATACCATTATATTAAATGACTAAATAGCATCATCCTGAATAGCGCTGCACAATGTGAGGAACATATCCATATTGCAATTGCAATATTGCAATTATTTTGACTGATATTGCGATTGCGATACGCACGATATTGGAGGAAATGATCAATTTGGTGATTTCTGCAAGGATCTGTACCAAAAGAAGACATTTTCTTTAGTCTGTAGGATACAATTTCTAGGCCGGGACGTCTCAGAAGCACCACAACACTTAATTCAGAATGGTTTGCCACGTAATTTGCCTTTAACAAATATTGCGCCCCTGTGCGATTTGGCACACCTACATTTACAAAGAATTAGACACTAAGTTTAATATTTATTTTGGTGTGTGATGCTAAAGAGACTTTCCATTTACAGAAAAGATTGCTTTTTGTTGCTTTTTTATTTTAGGTGTATTTTAGGCCTTTATTATTCGGGACAGCTAAAGATGTGAAAGGGGAGAGAGGGGGAATGACGAGCAGCAAAGGGCCGCAGGTCAGAGTTGAACCTGTGGCTGCTGCAACAAGGACTGAGCATTTGTACATGGGGTGCTCGCTGTACCAGGTGAGGTATCCAGGAGTCCCAGAGATGATTGCTTTTGACTGGATGGAAATGTTTTCCTGCAACTGATTTACACATTACATATTATGTTTTTACTCGCTAAGATATCTTTACGTTTTAATGGTGCAACCTGATTTAATCACTGTGTGTGTGTGTGTGTGCGCACCTGGGATTGGTAAGGTTGTAAAAACTCTTCCAGATCTGCAGCATGTGTTTACAAGTGAGCAGAGCATCCTCCGGTCCCCTACACATCGACTCCAACTTCACCTTGGTATATAGCAGACTAATAACAAATACATAAACACACAATAAGATGAATTTTTGAGTGTGCTTTAAATGAAAGCATGTTGTGGTAGCATGTGGGTCTTACTTGAAGTTCTCAGGGTACTCGGAGAGAGCCATCTCTATAATATTCAGAGCGTCGTGGTAGTGTTTCTGAGCAGAGAGCAGCAGGGCCAGCAGATGAAGGGAGTGGACATCATCCCCTTGAAGCTGCAACGCCTGTCGTACATAGCCTAGTGCCTCGGGGATCTACATGCACCCAACCACACACACACAAACAAACTACAGGTTTTCACTACAGTTAGGGTAAAAAGCACTATGTAAAGTGACATATACTGTATGTATATAGGTATATATGTACATTGTGATTTTAAGCTGTTATTATTAAAGATTGTGTTACCTGTCTGGACACAGCAAGCTGAAGTGCCAAGTAGAAGGCTGCTAGATGATCAGTAGGAGATAGACTCTGAGCTCTACAGAGAAAGAGATTTTGTGTGTTCAGACATACTGAATAAAAAGTGAATTAAGGCTACATGAAATTTTAAATATCCCTATGGGGAAATTGGGTCGCTGCAGTAGCAGAACAGTAAAAGGGTAGTAAAGACAGCAAAGTAATAGAGCGTGTCAGAAATCAAACCACAAAATATTTAAACATTTAGACACTCTAACCCCATATTAACAAGTATATTGATGGTATATAAAAAAGAAGACATGTTCCAGCAGTATAACTATGTTGTAAATAATGCATAGTGTGTATATTAAAAGGAACGTTTAGATGATTTGAAGTGGGGTTGTATGAGGTACTTATCAACACAGTCAATGTATACAATACAGTAGAAGGACGCCCCCAGTTTGGAGAAGCAGGCAGGAGTCCCAGCATAGAAGCTAAACAATGTACTGCTGTGGACGGGAGCAACAGCTAAACATGTTTTAGCCACCTAAAAAATCAAAACTATCCCTTGAAGACCATTAAGAGCTTTCGCCTTATTTATAGATACAATTTGTAGTATGCTCTGTGCATGATTAGTTGCAGACTCTTAATCTCCAGGAGGAACAAATACTATCAATGTTTTAAAGTATATGTGTGTTACAGCATTATTCCAATATATTCCTCACATTTAGAACATATTTACAGATGCAAGTTGTCTAAGGAAAGTATACAAGGTCATATACTGTGTCCATATAGATGACAAACAAGGTAAATATAATGGACTGATTAGATGGTAAATTCAAAATAGTCAGGGTGACAGAAAATAAACAAAGAGTTAATTATCCGCTATTTATTTTAGCTTTTCAAACCATTAGTTTATATTTTTGCTAGAGTTGTTTAGTGTAGTTTTAGAAACTTGGATGATCATCTTCTCCTAATGATGATTAGTTTTCAAACTGATCTGCTATGTGCCTCCAAACATAATAAATAATGTAAAGTCATTGCATTCATATCTTCTCAATCATAAATGACAGGAAACGGTTACTTGAGTTAACAACTGTCCATGCAAATTGTATTAAGTTAAAAGGATGAAGACTGGAATGACAACTAAATATTGTCATATACTGTGTACATATACTGTAGATGACAAACAAGGTAAATATAATGGACTGATTAGATGGTAAATTCAAAATAGTCTATATTTTCTTAGACTGAGAAGCAGTTTGTGCAGTGACAAAATCGTTCTGAGGGAAATGTGGGTGTAAAAGAGAAAACAGAGAGCAGCATGGCTCAGTCCCAACCTCTGGAAGGCTCCCAAAGCTTTCCTCTGGTACTCCTCCTGTGTGCTTCGCAATGATGCTAAAGAGACGCAGGGAGACAGAGTTAAGGATAGAAAGACATAGGCACAATGCAGTCAGGGACATTAAACAATAATACACAAAGTGCAAGTATTGTACTCAGTGGAGTCATACAACAATATTGAATGTAGCGTTTGAAGTTCCGATGTGTCTATATGTGAAAATATCACATAGACAACAGGGACACAAAAAGATGCATGCACTTGTCTTGTGTATTTTTTCAGATTCACATGAGCTATGTGACTTGCATTCCATGTTATCATGAATCACAATAGGTTGGCAAAAAGGGGGCAATCTCCAACATTTCTGAAAAACTGAAATCTTTATCCTAAAGCTTATAATGTAAGAAGAAACCAAGTGTTCCTGATTATCATCCTTTGTCGTCAGGGATGTACAAGAGCACACATAAACAGAGACCTACCGTCAGTAGCTTTGAGGCTGTAAACCAGCCCGATGGCCAAGAAGCCTTTGGCTCTGAACTCAGCTGCTTTCTCCCCCATGTCAATCACCATCTTAGCAAAGCACTCCCCCTCATCCAACTGGATTGTGGGAGTATATTGACATATATTGAGAGAGAATGGAGGAAAAAAAAGTGAAGAGATGGAATAAAATGAGAGGTTTCTTTAGAAAATAAAAGGTGTTTAAGGGAAGTAATTAACAGAGGAGCAAATCGAAATATCTACTAGTGTATACACAGAATGGTAATTTAAAAATAAAACGTCACAAAAGGTTTTGAGAACTGGTAAGATGCTTAAGCAACTAGCTGCATTTGAGTTTATGCCAGGATGGGCCTTACCCAGTGCAGAGGTCCGATACACAGCTTGACAGCCAGCAGTGGGATGGTGGGGTCGTCAGGCTTCAGACGAATACACTCCTTAAGGACCTTAACGGCACGAGCTGATTTCCCAGCTGCCATTAGTGACAGGGCGAGCTGGTACCACAAGTGGAACTCCTCAAAGGCAAACTTCATGGCTCTCTCCAAACACTGGACACATTGTAAATAGGTGTTACGTTCTATAATGCTACTCTGGCCTCTTTTTGGAAGAGAGCTGTTTGTTTCTGTGTTTCAGGTCTGTCACCCCCTGAGTGCTTGATCACAAGTGTTTCCCATCTGGTTATCAGAGAGGCTGCATATAAGCTCCCAGGTCCAACGCCCTGCCACTTCCTTTTGCCACTGAACTTCCTGTCATGCTGGGTGTAGTTGGTGAACTACTCTCGGCTGGTGCATTTAATATGGGAAATTAATTGAATTGTTATCTAAAGCTGGTAAGGGTTCTCTGCCATTTGTTTTGAGCCCCTTTTCTCCTGTTTTGTGGACAGCCAGGGAGATTGGCACTGTGTGTTTTGGTTTGACTCTGTAGCTCAGTTGCTATTTTCTTTTCAGGTAGTACAGGTTTTTGTTTGTTATTTTGGCCTTGGAGACCCTGACGTTTTTCACAGCCTCTATTTTTGGTTGGGTGTCTGTTTAGTACCCTTTTTTTGTTTAACATTATCCATATATATATATATATATATATATATATATATATATATATATATATATATATATATATATATATATATATATAGTAATAAAGGATAATTGCTACGGTACTTTGATGTGTTAGTCTCTCCTTTGTTAGTTTGAGTTTATGATTTCTGTTACTTCCTAGCTTCCCCTAGGCATAAAACTTAAAGGTCGTAACAATAGGACACAAGCATTCTTATGGTATATGTAAGCTTTGCCAAGCAGTACAGCCACTTTAGAGCATTATTTTGTTTTAGGGAAATGAATATGAAAAAAAGTGTGATTTTCTGTGGGTGTACTTTGGGTGTGGGCTTTAACACTTCAACACAGATAGTGACTATGCAGCCCACAGAGGAATTACTCACCTCTGACAGCATCTCATACTGCCCTCTCCTGCCCAGAGCTATAGTCAGCAGGTCGTACACCACAGAGGCAGACTGCAGGCTAATAATACGATCATTGTTGTGTTCAGGAATTCTGCTCAGGACGGCATCACGGTTAGCCTAAAACACACAAACAAAGAGAGATGTAGATATGGCACTATGTCAAGGTTTCCAGCACGAGAGTTGAGGATCCACAGCTCGTTTGAGAGGGTTGTGAAATATTTTCTTGTGTCTTACCATGGATTCACTAATGAGCAGCAGCAGCAAAGCTTCCTCTGTGTTCTCCTGAGGGCAAAACAGACTGCGAGAGAGACACGCACCGAGAGTCAGAAAAATTGAGTTGGACAAGGATGAGAGAGAAGCAAAAAGGAAAAAATTGAGAAAAAAAAGTGATAAGAAGGACAGGGAGCGAATGGTTGGCAACAATTTAATTTTAGAGCATGTTGGCTATTTCCCACAGTATTCCAACTTTAGCATCAACAAACAAACATTATCACTTACTTCTCTCCCGAGTACACCCGTGGGCGTCGGCTTAAGCTGTAGTTCTTGGTGAGAGTGTGTCCTTGCCGTGTGGGATCATCCAATGGTGACACAGTAGGTGGGTCTTCCAGAGGAGACCAGTAACTCTGTTCACACATTCCCCTGAGCAAGATCTCTGCAAGCTGTCTGGCTATGGTCTGCATTCACACACACACATTTGGCAAAGATACTCAGCAATCTGTTTATTTTGGGGCTTACTTTGCTTCAAATATAATTAGAAAACAAGACTACAGTTATTTTAATGATTTAACCCTTGTACCGACTCAGATTCGGGATTCTTTTATCATCATAAACAGACAAAATCAAATATTGAATCTATGCCAAAAATTAGAGAAGAAAATTGATAACACTGTTCGGTAAATTTGAAGCTAGTGCCAGCAACCGATTAGCTTATTCCAGACTGGAAACAGGGGCAAACAGATATCCTAACTGTGTCAGAAGTGGGGCTGGGCAATTAATTTAAATTTTATCGAAATCTCAATATGGACTAGTGCAATATCCAAATCGGGTGCAGGGGGGTGCAATATTTGTGTGAATCCTGAATCCTGAATTAAGTATTGTGGTGCTGCAGCGATGTTCTGGCCTACAAGTGATATTCTACAGACTTAAAGAGATTTTGCTGATTGCTGAGCAATTGCAATATCAGTCAAAATAATAGCAATGAGATATTTTCCTCATATTGTGCAGCCCTGGTCAGATGTTAACAGAATCCTTCAAGCTTACTAATTAACACGCTATATCTAGTTTGTTTAATCTGCACAAAAACCGAAGCACAAAGGTTTGGGGATGGAAGAGGACTTCCATGAGTTTGCCAAGCAACCAGCTAAAACCTAATCAAACTCTAGTCAGGAAAGAAGTGTGTGTTTAAAAAAAATATTATAAAAGCCAACTTCACAACCCATGCCTCACCATGCGCAAGCTCTGGGTGGTTCTGTTCTCAACAGCCCGAAGAATCTCCCGAAACCGGCCCACGCCTCGTGTCAGGTTGCTATGGCAATGTAGTGAGGAAGCAGGAAGAAGGACAGTCTGTGAGTGAGTCTGTAGTGTGGTGTATGTGTGAATGCAAGATGCATTAAAACAAAAATATGTGCATAATCCATACTATGTCCAAAACATTTTCAAGTTTCTATCTATTTGTGAGTCAGTAAATAGGTGAATATTTAGTAGCATCACTCGCAGATGTTTCTTTGGACCACAATTTTGCCAGTTTGCAGGATGACACAGAAAAAGCCTCTCTTAAGGCAAAATACATCCTTAACATTAACACTCACATGTCTCAGGATCTTTGATGTTTTCATGCTGCGCAACGCAATTGTGCATGCTGGCAGCTTCAAATGAGAACAATTTTTTAATGTTACGGTCAAATATAATGCAAAGTGATGTTAGTTGACTAAATTTTCCTTTTCAAGTTTGAATTCATTACTTCCTATCTGGTGAAGTCTAAAAACTAGACACCAGACTTTAATTTGGGTAAAAAGGGAACTTCTACACAATATATAAAGTTCCCTCTCCTGACATTTAAGTGGAGCCATTGCAGAAACGATGAGCTACCACTGGGCAGACATTTTCCAGATTTCATCCAGTCCACTAAAAAGGCATTAGTTCCAGCACAAGGCTTTACCTGAAACTATCCTGCTGTACTTAAAACAACATTGTAAGAACTACTCTCTGCTGCCCTATGTTGCTACGTAACTGTGTTCACACTTTTTTGCTTCAACCACTATAAAGTAGGTGGAAAAAGCCCACAAAGGGTTGTTCGTGGTTTCTGTTTGGGCATTTGGCGCCCTTTCTAAACTAGAAAAAAGTTTGAAGTTTAAGAGGAGTGTAAATACAAAAAAAATATGTTTAGTATTTTTCTTAAAAATCTCTGTTTTGTGGTTCTGAAGAGACTGAAAGGCAATTTTCCGGTCTCTCTCTTTTCCTTTCTCTCCCGTACTATCTATCCACCACCACCCGTTTCCCTCTCTTACCCGTTCTTGAAGTGGATGACGTGAGCTCTCTGTAGGCCTGTCTCCAGGAAGTAGCCCAGTTCCAGGTCCTGAGCAGCCGGCCCAGGCTTTGGGCTGCGGTTCTGAATTCCTGCTGACAACGCCTGCGGAAACAGACAGGGATAAAGAAAGGAATACTGACGTTAATACAAAATTGCAAAAGAGGTTGTGCCTGAAAGCCCCCTCACCTAAATGAACGTGTGAAATCTTACTACTATCTGTAAATGTTTGTCAATGTGGTAAACTTATGTATGGAAGAGCAAAAGATTGGCTTTCATGTTTGATGCACAGCTGTTAGCTTAGTCGTGAAAAATCTCAGAGGAAACACTAGGCCTGATGTAATTTTATGACTCATACCATTTCAATTCGACATTGGCCTTTTTTATTCATTTATGTATGCATGAGAAATGTTAACTAAACAAGACACAGATGGTCATATTTCTGTCTTTTGCAGCCAGTACGGTATGTAAAAATGGGACTGCATGAATAATATACTTTAATTTACTATTGGTAACATTGGTCTACATTTCTGCTACTTGTGTTGAATTAGTTTTTCAGCATTGTCAAGAAGTTATGATAGTAGTATAAAATTGGGCTATGGTTGATAAATAAACCTGTTAAAACCTGCTTGTTTAGTTTGTGTGGCATTTACAGTGAGGTGAAATGTTACTTAAATGTGTTGTCAGATCAAATGATGTTTGATACAATTTCTGGTTACAGCTTCTCTGTTGTGAGAATATTTAACAACAGTGAACTGAGTATCTTTGGGTTTCGGACTGTATGAATTATGGTAACTATGATATTTTTTAAATATTCCTATAACTCAACATCACATCCATCCTTGGTGACTTTATCCAGGTGATGTCCTTGTTTCATCACACCTTATATTAAACCTATAGCATCATATGTTCTGTAGTATTCAGACAAACATTTATGGAATACATTTCCCAGGAATTTAATTATAGTTGTATTGTTGGGATAGTTTAATTTGTACCCTCCTACTTTTTATTGCAGTTTACTGTTGTTTGCCAGCTCAGTCTGTGTGTCCTCTTAGACATTCTCCAAATAAAAAGGAAGAGATTTGTTTGCCAGTTGGCTTTCTTGGGTGGTAATGCATTAGTAAAACTTGCACACTGTCAGCAGAGTATTCATCACACACCCACAGGGATGGCAGAGCATTTTGTGTCCAGGTGCTAAGAAGATATTTGGTGAGCATTTGGGTGACACTCAGCAAAAACAATGCAATAGAACATAACATGGCACAAACATATACCTTTTCAGCCTCCTGCAGGTAGAGCAGAGCAATGTCTCCGGACTTTTCATAGCAGGTAATGATTTCCTGCTCCCGGTCTGTTGTGCTCTTATTGGACGATGGAGAGCCAGTGTTCTTATTGGATAGAGATGGAGAGGCAGCTGGGACCTTCTCTAGGCACAGCCCTGAGGGGAGGACAGGGAAAGAGTGTTCAGGGTGACAGAAAATAAACAAAGAGTTAATTATCCGCTATTTATTTTAGCTTTTCAAACCATTAGTATATACAAGTTTATATTTCTGCTAGAGTTGTTTGGTGTAGTTTTAGACACTTGGATGATCATCTTCTCCTAATGATGATTAGTTTTCAAACTGATCTGCTATGTGCCTCTAAACATAATAAATAATGTAAAGTCATTGCATTCATATCTTCTCAATCATAAGTGACAGGCAACGGTTACTAGAGTTAACAACTGTCCATGCAAATTGTATTAAGTTAAACGGATGAAGACTAGAATGACAACCAAATATCTTTTATTCAAGGGCAACCAGAGATGTCTGATGTACTGTATGACTGTGTGCATTTATTCATATTACAGTTTATTCCACTGTTGATAATAAGCAGTGACACAGTACTGCCATCGTGTGGAGCAAAGCAGCAGTGCAGAGGTTGGGGTGACTCGACTTATGGCAGTTGAAACATGGAATGATGACCGGTGTAAGAAAAAAAAAAAGAAACGAAGAAAAAGAAGATTGTTTATACCTTTAGTAGCGTAAGCCTCTGCAATCATGGACAGCCTATACACAGGAGCCCCCCCCAGTTGCATGTCATCCAAGTTCACCCTGCTGTAGTGACCTGCCAATACATAAATTATTTATCAATTAATAAATCTATTGGTACACCAGTATTTTATACATACCAAGGCACCTTTTTTTCAAGTAAATAAACCAGACCAAAGGTGTGTGTGTGTGTGTGTGTGTTTGTGTTACCTAAAGCATCTGAGTATTCTCCCTCCACATAGCACAGTTTGGCCATCAACAGGCTGGCTTCCTGGAGGTAATCGGCCTGTACAGAACATAAGAAATGTTATCTTTTTTAATTGTTTGACTTTTTAAATCCATGAGTTGGGTTTCCGTCTTCAGATTTGTATCTACTGATTTTGAGAAGCTTGCATTAACCACATTTGGTAGCACTAAATGATGTGACCGAAACTGATTTGTAAAATAAATATGAAAGAAAGTGACAACTGCTAAAAGTGACTACAAAGGAAAGACTTACAAAATAAGTCAATCAGTTGGTCAATTGTCTACCATCTCTTCATCCATAGTTACCTTGAGGTTTCCTCTGTCCAGAGCAGCAGTGAGGTGTTTCCTAACCTCCACCAGTTTAGGTCGTTGGCCCCTGGGACTGGCTCCCTGTTTAATGGGGTTCTCCTTCAGGTACGTCTGAAGCTTGCATTCCCCCAGCAACAACTCTCCTAGGTCATCTACGCGTGAGCGCACACACACACGCACACACACACACACAAAATGAGAGAGATGTGATGAGAAATCATGACTATAAGCCTCATCTCTCTGCCACAACGCTCTTGGGGTAAATAAATAGTCGGTCTAAGAACCATCTGCCAGTATCCGTTTACAACCAATCTAAAATAAATGTACACTTGGGTGCCCAGATAGCTCAGTTGGTAGAGCAGGCGCATATATATATTATTATATGTATACTCCTCGACGCAGTGGGCCCTGGTTTGACTCCAACCTGCGGCCCTTTGGTGCATGTCATTGCCCCTTTCTCTCCCCTTTCTTATCTTCAGCTGTCCTGTCAATTAAAGGCCTGAAATGCCCCAAAAAATAATCTTAAAAAATAATAATAATAAAATATCTATACTTAATCGAAGGGCGTTATTTGGTTAATCTAGGAACACTGTGTAAGGTTTAAAGGTCAATCTGAGTTAAATCTGCAGCCAACCTAAGGGCGATCTAAAATTAGGAAGAAAATCTTCATATAGAGAAACGCTGCTGTGCTCACATACCAGCAAGAATTATGTATAGCTTAATAAGCTTCTAAACCGTGTGATTGTGTGTGTTTAGAGGTTCACCTGGTGAAATGAGCAGTAATCCAGTTACTGAACCCAGTCAGTGACCAGAGCTCATAGCTCTCACGTGCCAAATTACATTCCATGATGGCAGCATTTTTCATAGTAAAACACACACAGAAACCATCTGAAACATTCACATCTTCCACACTTGTAAAATAGCAGGTAACCTTGGTTTTGGTTACATACATAATAACTAATAGCATTTAGTCTAGAACATAATCACATATTCATTCTGTGCGAGAATAACATGTCGAAACATTTCTCACTAAGATAAAGATGGGAAAACAGAGCTCTAAATGATGTCAAAGCTTTCTGAAATGATTTCACTGAAAGTCAACTGACCTCAAATGCTGTGTTTTATTTGGCAGTTTTTAAGGGTCAGGTTTTTTTAAACACATTCATTGTTGGCTTACAATTTACAATGATCTAACAACATTCCTGTTTAAGACTATCAATCCAGTTATTAATTAATTAATTAATTAATTAATTAATAACTGGATTTAGGAAATCACACATTTCTGGACCACACTTTGAGTTGGTTCAGTTGAACCAGTTGCTGATTGATGCCACAGTATGTTTTGGCTGTCAGTCACAGTCTGTCAATCCACAAAGGAGTCTGCCTGTTTGCCATTTAGCTTAACTGACTACTGACTACTCACTGACAAGAAAATGTGTATGCTGAATGAACCTGCTTGGCCCACTGACTCCCGCATTTAAATTAGCTAAAAGTAGGTTTGTTAAAAGTAGGATTCGATGAGCTGCCAAAACAAGGGGTGGGGGGGTGTTAAGTTACTCTTTAATAGGAGGGTTCCAGGGGCCGAATAACATTTCAATCGCACTACAAGGCTTTATGGAAGCATTAACCACCACAAGCAGTCAGCCTTGGTTATTTGATAACAGGATGTAGTCCACTTTAGTCCATTTGGATCTATTGGATCAGGGCAACCACCATGAGTGATATTTCAATGTAAACACAATGTCAATAGGTGCATTTAAATTGCATGACAAGATGGGATATGATGCTATTTATATGTATTCCTTTTATCTGTTTGCACACAAGCCAGCTCGTTTAAAGATCAAAAGAGTCAAGAAGGCCACTATAAAATCTCCGTGAAATGAACGCATCACGATGCACATGACGTCATATAGCGATGCGTTCATTTCACAGGGTTTTGGCAGATGAAATTTTATTTCCATGGGAGTTTTTTTTTTTTTTAAACGTTGGTTCAGATTACAGTTGAACTGCCTGGGGAGAGACAATATTTGTTCAGTTGTAAAACTAAATGTTCCTCTGTCGTAAACGAGTACTAGCTAGATGAGCTGTAACGTTACTGCCGTTAGTTACTTAACGTTAGTGCAGTTAACATTACAGCATCAGCAAGGAGTTGTTTGACAGCTAGCATGCGATCAGGCATCCTAGCCACAAAGCTAGCTGTTAGTTAAGCTATTGCAATGCGAAACCATAATTAAAAATATCTGATGCTACGTGTGGAAAATGTTAAAGCATAAAGCTAATATTCATTTCAGCATCATCACTCTATAAGACATGTTAGTAACACCCGTTTAGAGGTGAAACAACTATGTACTTTTGCTATTAAGGTGCTGGTTGGTGCATGTCAATAATAAATACTTGGTTTATCATACAAGTCAAGCAAGGACAATATCTAACTTAAAGACATGTGTTAGTATGTTTGAGTTCCACTTAAAGGGAGAGCAGAGCGAGCCAGCCAACTGTTAACGTTAGACCACAGGAACTGAGCAAAGTTCTTCATATCCTAAAATCAAAGTATCTTAGTACACACCACACTGCCCAAGGTAGTAAAATCCCCTGTAAAAATGAAGCAAGTCTCTTTTTTGACCTTTGCTAGCTTACTAGCTCTAACCAGAGCACAGGGCTGGGCATTTCCCAGCATCGGGTGCCGCTGTCAGGAAGTACCGAGGACGAGACCAGAAAGAAGGCCTTGTAACGATAGACTGAATGAACGAACAGGGAAACCCGCACATTTCTTACCGTTTGATATTAGTTTGGCTGAAAGCTGTCGTACTAACTCCGGTATCTTGTCCCATTGACTCTCTGAACGGCACCGCTCTATCTCGGTCTCCAGTCGTGAGCCAGACTTCCTCGCTGTCATTTTTGTTAGTGGGCTCCACTGGACCAAAACACCACAAGAGGATACCTCTCGGCTGGCTGGCTGCCTGGTACAATTGTCAAGCTACCCAGGACGAGTAATACACTGCTTCCGCTAAATACTTTCAAAATAAAACTTTCACTGGTTGAGATGACCGTTGTATCCCAGTAAGAAAACAATGGAAAAAGAGTGTATGATTTCTTGTCTCTTGATTTTTATGCTTGTTAGCAAAGCATTTTCATTCCTTCAATGCCTGCTGTTAAAAAAGATAAATGGTTCAAACTAAAGGTTTGGAGAATAATAGAATTTAAAATATTCATTATGTAGGCTATAGTTATCTGACTTGCTAACAGTCATCAAATTACTAGTTATTTTCAAAAGACTCAAGATTTCCAAGAGGCCTTCAATAAAATTTCCATTTATTTGTGAATCATATTTTACCAAAGAGTATCTGTCTAATGTATAGCCTACTACAGTAAAGAATATGTATAACCAGCATTAAATAATTCAGATGCTTTACAATGAGCAATAACACAAATACTTAATTACAGGTAAGTTTCCTGCATTCAGAAAAACACTTAAGTAACAAAATGTACTTAAATAGTACTCACAGAGAAGGCAAAATGGTATCTGCCAGTGTAATTCACGTTCTATCCAATTTTAAATTCTCATACATTTCTAAAAATCTTATTCTGCAAAGAAACTAGAAACTACATCTAAAAAATAATTGCAGAATAAATACTACAAGATTTTCCTCTTGAAATGTAATGGAAGTGAAGATACATGAAATAAAAATACTTAATGAAAGTACAATATTGTGCACTGTGTAGAATTATTTTTAATAGTTTTTTAAATTACAAATCCATATTTGCTGATTTCTGTGGACCTTCTGTGAAGCATTATATCTATATAATATATAAGTCATTGGAAATGGCACAAGTGAAACCGTCCAGTAGTTCTGCCTGTAATTATCTGTGCTTGATCTTGGTACAGTACTTGGGTCTGTAGTGTATCACAGTCTTCTCTAGTGCAAGTGAATGAGCTCATAGCTATCAGTTGTAACCGATCAGCCATGGTACTGCAGGTCATTGTGTATAGCGTATTGATAGACTTGAAAAACCTTCTGAGCACTATAGTGTCTTTAAGATGAAGTCTGCTATGTCACAGCACCACTCGGATGCTATTGTGCAGGTTGATTTATGCAAATGAGATTAGAGCCGAGCAAGACGCAGCAGTGGGATGTTCAAATTTACTTCAATACAATCCTCAAAGAAATGATCTGCTTTCTTTCTTAAATCGGTTGACTAGAGATGCACACTGATTGTGCTTACTTGTATGTGTAAAAACTGATCAACAATAGTTTTAATGTTTATTACTTGTTTCTTGGTTTATTAACCATACAATTATTAAACAACATTTCCAAGAGTATGTAAACTTTATGTCTCTATTGAAAAGTGGGAAGGAAATTCATATTGTGCAGAACAGTTACCACCAAATACAAGAATGTACAGTAGGGCTGAATTTTGCTGTCAAACAAACCGGTTTTTGCTCAAAAAGCTTTTATTCTGAAGAAATCAGAAAGGAAGTGGTGCTAGCAGTAACCAGACAACCAGATCCCGGTGAGGTGGAAGAAGGGACTGTGATGGCAGATTTGTCGTTGTATTTAACTAATGTAAATGTTTCACTGGGACAAACTATGGAAAATGATAAGGTTAGTCCGTGCGATACTACTTTGGTACTTTTCGTGTTTGTGAATGATAAAAACAGACTTTTAAGAATTACTTCCTTAGCTGAGAAGCTAACGTTAACCGTCAACAAACACAAAGTAACGTTAGCTAAAGTAAGTTAGCTAGGTAGCCTTAACGTTAACTTACGAACCAGTGCTTTCTTTGGTAACGTTGACCGATTTCTATCATAACATTTGGGACAATTTACTTTACTTAATCTACTGTGTAGCTAGCAACATTACATAATGAGGTAAAACGTATACTACATATAACGTTTTTGTTAGGTATTGATTTGTTGTTTATGAGTTAATTCTGTCAAAATATGCCCCGAGAGTGTGATAGTGCACATTAAACTCTATGAGACTATCCGTTTAGTGCGCTTGTGCCTTGCTTATTGACACTTAGCTATTCATTTACAAATCAAACAAAAGCTAATAATAATATACTGTAAATTACTAATAATAATGGTGTGGCATCCTATGTTTTTAATGTTTTGACAGAGGACAGGAGGGGCGACAGACTTTGAGACGGTGGAAATTGGTGACTCTGCGGGGAGGCAAGGGAGGGTGAAGGTTCCCCGAAGGACCATCTTCTTTGCCAGTGGAGAGACCATGGATGAGTATAGCACCGATGAAGAGGAGGAACTGGTGGAGCCTGTCAAGAGAGATGTCATCACTGTAGATCCGGTAAGCTGAGATCAAAACGTCTTACAGTCACTTGACTGAAACCATCAGGTTTTTACAGATACTAAAACAACCTCAGTTGTAAGGCTTATATCCTGTGGCTGGTGTTTGCATTAGAGCAATCCTTCTCTAAAGCATCAATCCAAATCCATTCTAGTCGGGCAATTAATCTCAAAACAAGATGCAATGAAGGGCGATGTTTCTTATACCTAACTGCACAGCTGCTTAAGTATAAAATATGGTTTTAAATTATGCTTGGATGTAATCTTAGGTCAATTTCTTTCTTTTGTGTTTGACTAGCAGATGTTTGGTCTAATTGTCATGTTCTCCTCATATGTGTTATAGTCCAAACTAACCTGGGGTCCATATTTCTGGTTCCACATGTGGAGAATGGGAACCTCCACTATCTCAGGTAAAATTATCTATTGTCTCAGTTGGCATTCATGCTAGTAAGGACCAATCACATCCTACTAGGTTCTGAAATATCACAAGTTTTCAGAGATGTTTTCCTAGACAGAGGAAGTCAAGAAATGTTATAAATGCTCTGCAGAAATACTGGAATATTAGCAAACTGTACAAATTACATGCTTTACAGGAATGTATCAGAATGTATTTTATAGCTTGCGTCATACTTGAATTGTATTTGGTTGTTTTTGGTCCCTTTCATATCACGCCCCAAGTGATAATCACAAACCAAGCTGTGCCAACAGTTGGAAGATCTGTTTATTGTGTGTGTGTTTGTTTGTTTCCTGTAGTGTGTGACTACATGGGAGAGAGACTGGCCTCTCTGTTCGGCATCACCACTCCTAAATACCAGTATGCTATCGATGAATACTACCGTATAAAAAAAGAGGTAGGACATATGCACATTGAGTTTCATAGTCAATTTCATATGTAAATATAAATAAAGTCACATCTAAAGCTGTTAACTGTACACAGGCACGCAAGAGCAAGAACACAAACATCAACTGTCAAATAATTATTGTTAGTATTAAATGCAACACACACTGGTGTTCTCCTGCAGGAGGAGGAGGAAGAGAACGAGAACCATCTGGCTGAGATGGCGGAGCGAAGGTTTGCGGAGAAAAGGAGAGGTGAGCAGGATGATCCTCAAGGTGATCCTCATCCTGCTACTGTGGAGCAGCCAGAAGCGTCTGGAGCCTCCTTTGTAAACATTAGCTTTGAGCTCGAACCGGAACCTCCTCTCCACACTGCAGACACCAACAGAGTCCCTTCTTCCCTCCCTTCCTGAAAACTGAAACTCACAGACAAACCGTTAAGAGTCAAACGTTTTGATCTGTTGGCAAAACCTTAAATTAACTACGCTGTGTAGATTAACTATACTGTTATTTTTCTATGCTTTTATTTTATAAAAATAGATCTTAGTACACAGTGCAGGGACAAATTAAAAGGGCTGTGGAAGTGTCTATGCTTGCCTTATCTGTGAATGTAAATTTGTTTATAGTTTAAAATAATATGCAAGACTGAGAAACTATTTGTTGACCAGAATGGGACTGGGCTCAACTCCCTTTTGAATTGAAATCCGTTGAAAGTAAAATAAAATGCTGGTTGTTAATCTTATTGAGACATAGTCAATTTCGATGTCAACACAATATCCAAATACATACAATATGGCACCTTTATGACAGAGTCATGTCTCCATCCTCAAGGCAACTATACCTTCCTGCTACTTCTTGCTACGTGACTCATATGTTGAGTTATTAACAAGGTTCAAGGGATAACTAAACATTTTAAAAATGTTTTTGTCATATTTGCTGAAACTGTCACAACATCTTGACAGTAGGACATGAAGCAGAAGAACTGGGGAAAAAAAAAAGTTAGTCAGCCTCCCTAGTGTGTTCAAAATGGCATTTGCATGTTTCTTACGGCGCCACTCTCAACACTGTCAATGGCCTGCTCGTGAACTGCGGTCAAACTGTAAAAGTAGGCAGCGCTGTTCTCATGTTATAACTGAACAGTACACTTAAATATGTATTGTGAAAACATTTGAGGCAATAAATAAGCAATGCCAAAACAGTATCTTAAATCATATTTGATCAGAGCTGCCTAGTTTTACAGTTTGCCCGCAGTTCACGAGCAGTCATTGGCACTGCGTTAGAGACTCCTCAGCTGTGATTAGTTGTTTTCTTTAATGTCATTAGGAACACGAGGAGGAGGCAGAGGAACGTGATTCTTTTTCAACAGATGATCTGAATTATGTACTACTGTCAGGATATAGTGACAAAGCAAAAATGACAAAAAAATTTTGTAAAAGTTACCAACTATAGCTTTAAGCAGCACATATTTGCTGATTTCTGTGGACCTTCTGTGAAGCATTATATCTATGTAATATCTAAGTCATTGGAAATGGCACAAGTGAAACCGTCCAGTAGTTCTGCCTGTAATTATCTGTGCTTGATCTTGGTACAGTACTTGGGTCTGTAGTGTATCACAGTCTTCTCTAGTGCAAGTGAATGAGCTCATAGCTATCAGTTGTAACCGATCAGCCATGGTACTGCAAGTCATTGTGCATAGCGTATTTATAAACTTAAAAACCTCCTGAGCACTATAGTGTCTTTAAGATGAAGTCTGCTATGTCACAGCACCACTTGGATGCTATTGTGCAGGTTGATTTATGCAAATGAGATTAGAGCCGAGCAAGAAGCAGCAGTTGGATGTTCAAATTGACTTCAATACAATCCTCAAAGAAATGATCTGCTTTTTTTTCTTAAATCGGTTGACTAATAGAAACAACTTGTAGTGTGAATTGTTTTCTGTAGGAAATGCCCAAAGTGCAAATTATCACCCAATTTAGATTAAATAATAATTTAAATCTTTGAAAAATGTCCTCAAATGTATTGGTGACTAAAGGCATGAAAAGTTGTACATGTACAGTGTTACTATCTTCATGTGTGTGTTGAGGGTTCATTCTTCAAGTGTCCTTGTGAGCGTTTCATATGAGTGTTTAGCTGTGCAGCAGGCGTTATGCAGACTGCATAATCATAAGCTTCTTTGTGATTAGTGATGTCCACTGACATGGTTGTGTGGGGACAGGCCTCAAATCTTAGAGCAGCAGTGTTTAGCCAGGAGTGGCGCAGATGCAGAGAAATGACGCACACCTCTTTGGAAAATGATCTCGTTCAAGAAGAGATTTTTAAATGGGCTTTAAAGATGTAATGAAAGTGAAATCCCAACAAATCATACCACAGGTATGTTAATAACACGTGGTGGTCTTTTACTAGTCAATAAAGTATATTATTTAGGCCTTTTTATTTGTAAAGGGCCAATATATGCAAATGTTATTTTAACAAACTTTTAATGAATATGTATACATATTTATATTTTCTTGTGTTAATAAAATCTTTAACATTCAAAAGGTTGAATTCTGTTTTTTCATTATGCATAATATAATATGACTTCTTTCACAGTTATCCCATTTTGTTATAAATGAATTAACCACCTGTTTTACTTCTTAGAAAGAAAGGGGCTGTAGTCAACATTCAGAACATTAATATAGCAGGAAACAAATATTTGCTATGTAAACATAAACTCCAGGATTATTAGGAACACCTGTTCAATTTCTCATTAATGCAATTATCTAATCAACCAATCACATAGCAGTTGCTTCAATGCATTTAGGGGTGTGGTCCTGGTCAAGACCATCTCCTGAACTCCAAACTGAATGTCAGAATGGGAGAGAGAAGGTGATTTAAGCAATTTTGAGCGTGGCATGGTTGTTGGTGCCAGACGGGCTGGTCTGAGTATTTCACAATCTGCTCAGTTACTGGGATTTTCACGCACAACCATTTCTAGGGTTTACTAAGAATGGTGTGAAAAGGGAAAAACATCCAGTATGCGGCAGTCCTGTGGCTACAATTTGCAAGAGCTCACCAAAATTGGACAGTTGAAGACTGGAAAAATGTTGCCTGGTCTGATGAGTCTTGATTTCTGTTGAGACATTCAGATGGTAGAGTCAGAATTTGGCGTAAACAGAAGGAGAACATGGATCCATCATACCTTGTTACCACTGTGCAGGCTGGTGGTGGTGGTGTAATGGTGTGGGGGATGTTTTCTTGGCACACTTTAGGCCCCTTAGTGCCTAATGGTTTAAATGCCACGGCCTACCTGAGCATTGTTTCTGACCATGTCCATCCCTTTATGGCCACCATGTACCCATCCTCTGATGGCTACTTCCAGCAGGATAATGCACCATGTCACAAAGCTCAAATCATTTCAAATTGGTTTCTTGAACATGACAATGAGTTCACTGTACTAAAATGGCCCCCACAGTCACCAGATCTCAACCCAATAGAGCATCTTTGGGATGTGGTGGAACAGGAGCTTCGTGTCCTGGATGTGCATCCCACAAATCTCCATCAACTGCAAGATGCTATCCTATCAATATGGGCCAACATTTCTAAAGAATGCTTTCAGCACCTTGTTGAATCAATGCCACGTAGAATTAAGGCAGTTCTGAAGGCGAAAGGGGGTCAAGCACAGTATTAGTATGGTGTTCCTAATAATCCTTTAGGTGAGTGTATATTGGAATAATGGTGTCCTGAGCGTGAATTTACGAATCCTACCCGCCCTTCAATAGCAGCTTGATTGGTTGCGGTTAGGCATTGAGAGTGGTTAATGTTAGGATAGCTGGTTGGACAGGGGATAGGACCTGTACATGTAAGCATGGACGCCCGGCCAATAGTAGTGTGTGAATGCGATTGCAGGGCGGGTCTTGATGTGGCCAAAGTGGCATTTGTAAATTTGCGTTCTCCTGAGCAGAGAAGTCACACTTCCTCTGTGTGTACTGTAATCTGAGTATGAAAACATAAATAACGCCCATTTCTACTGAGCAGGACATGTTTTACTGGTTGTACAGTATAAAATAAAAAAATAAAGAGAACAGGACACAACTTTTCTTTCGCTTCTCTGATTTGTTCCGTTTGGTTGTCTCTATTTCTTCACTTACGCTGTCATTGTCAAAACATGCACACACGGTACGCTCCATAGGGTTTGTCACGTAGTGGCCCTGTGAGCTGACGTGTACTAATGTGCAAGTGGCACAGTAACTGGCCAATGAAACAGGATCATTATAGTGTTTCAAGCGGGCTCTAAATTGAACACAACTAGCCACACAGTCAACGGACAAGATACAGAACATTATTGATATAGTATTGCGCGATGATATTGAGTGTATATATCATGCACCCTTAAATCCCAGCCCACATTTTTTGGCAGTATTTTTAGTACAGGCCCTTTAATGGTAGCGTTGGTATACCATCACCTTTAAAGTTAAAGGGTTTGACGTCCAAAAATTGTTTTTTGTCAAGCCTTTTTGATTTGAGTGGGTGTAAATAATGAGGTACTTCCATTATACAAAGAAAAGGGAAACATTTATTTTGCAAAGGGGTCAATGACAAAAACGTGGTCTTTACAGGAGAATAACAAGCAGGAACACAACGCACTATGTCTGGCTTTTCTCTATTCATCTCTATTAATATATTCAAGATTTTTACAATGTAGACATTTAGCTAAAACTAAACCAGAGAGTCAGCAGTAAAAGTTCAGTGCTTTCAGGTTGGGAGTGAAACTGTGACCTATTGGTAACAAGAGTGTCTCTTCTACACTTCAACCCCAAATCATCTTCAGCTGTCGTCGAGATCGGCTGTGTTGCTTCCGTCATTGTCGTTGGCAACCAGCACTTCTCTGTTCTCATAGGTCCAGAAGCCGTTGAGGTCAATCAGGATGCTGGTGACGGTATCACCCTGGCAACTGTTCACCAAGTCTTGGAGAGTGATCTTGTAGGGGTCTTTAGGCTTCACCATGTCAAAGATCTCATCCTGAGGAGAGGCCGCGATCAAAATGTTCATCTTTTCTTTTTTACCCCAAAACAAAGAATGTCTCTTTTTGGCATAACAGAGGGTCAACAATCTGTGCAACTTGGTTGACCATTGGCAACCAAAATAAATGTAAGTCATCATTATTAGCTATGTCAATAAGACATTGGAAGACTATGATTGAAAGTATTATTAGTATTATTAAAGCAAGGTTGTGCAAAAATATTGGAGTGTTAAAGAAACTTGGCTGAACTGTGTGTGTGTGTGTGTGTGTGTGTGTGTGTGTGTGTGTGTGTGTGTGTGTGTGTGTGTACAAAATACCTTGACATCCTGGAAGGTGACAGGCTCCTGGCCGTGGAGTTTCATCTGCTCCTGAATGGCCTGAAGAACAAAGCGCACAGCAGTATCATGAAACACGGACACAACACATTGAGTGTGAATGTGTGTGTGTGTGTGTGTGCGTGAGTGAGCATGTATTTCCAATCCTCGTAGAAAAGAATACAAGCTAGGTCCTAGCCTTAATGAGGGGGTTAATTAGGAGCTAAAATGAGAATTTACCCTGAAGAAATAGTTGAGGGAGAAGACGTTGAGGTATCCTTGATTCTCCATGTCCAAAAGTTTAAAAATATACTGTAACGCTGCTGGCTCCTTCCTGTTTTCCAACGCCAATACAAAGTCCAGATAGGTCTTATAGTCCTAGGATAGAAGAAGAGGAACACAATAATTCTTACTGTAAATATCCTATTTAGAACCAGCACACAGAAGTTTGCAAAACTAACACCTAAAATGATGCACCGAAAGAGTTTTATTAAAAAATAAACTTGTTTGTTTCACAACAGAACAGAGAAACATCAAAATATATTGACGTTCTGATAAATAAAATGTATAAAAACACAAACTTGTGATATATAATATTATAATATTTGAAGTCCAAAAACAACAACAAAAATCCAAAGAGTTGCCAGTAGGGACGTTGTACAGCAACCTCTGGTGGACAAACTATGCAACGCTAAATGTCATAACATGGTTGAAGGGTGTTTCGTTCCGTTTTTATGTTATTTTTTGAAATATTCATTTATCGGCCATCATAAATGCCGATATACCAATAGTTTAGAAAATTGATCGGCCGATAATATCGGCCCGCAGACATATCGGTCTGGCTCTAATTTGATTGTACCATTTCTCCATCGTAGGTGAGACACTCCTGAAACACTCTGTCCAAGAAGGCTGAGGTGAGTGTAGCTGTGCCGTAGCGTGAAAGCTCCTCTTTGCTCAACATGCCGTTGTGGTCCTTATCCAGGTTGAGGTACTGGCCTGTAGAAACAAACAAAAAAACAGAACCACAAGCTCAGCCACTGACAGGCTGCAGTCTGTGATCTTTACTGAGCTGGTTTCTTACATAGGAACTTTATTTCTGTTGATCCTGAATCCCAAATTCACACTTTGCCAACCAAAGTCTTTTCATTTAGTTGGCAGATACACAATAATACATTATTCCAAAGGATCATTTAACATCATAAACACTTGATGTGAAATTGGAAAGTTGACATTCACACAGACGTTTTCTCACCGTAGACTCTGAGAGCCGATGGGGCTGAAAACCAGTTGGACTCCTGGCTCTCTTTAGAAAGCTCCTCGTCTCTTAACTAAGGGCACAGAGGAAGAGGAATAAGATTGTGAGAGAGCATAACAAAAAATGACATCAGCTGGTCTTTACTTGTGGGGGTATCGCTTAATAATGAATCTGCCCTGTAATATCGGACCATTTCATAATAATAGAGAAAAACTGCATTAATCCATACAACACAGCTACAAAATGACACATATTTTACTATATATATTATATTATATTGTACTACCATTACAGTCAATTCCTATATTTGTCCATTTAAAAAAACATTGTTTGCTGGTAGAGTAAAAACCTACTTGTGACGTGTAACATTTTATTACGTATACCTACCCAAATGATTGCAAAGTATGAATTAATACAGCAGAGGTTGTGGGAAAAAAAACAATGGACTTATAAAAGGTTAAGAAATGTGTGTGATACAAAAATTCTACCTCCAACAAGTCGTCCAGAAAACTGCAGGCCAATATATCCTGGATTTTAATCTTTCCTGAAGAAGAAAAAAAGCAGAAACCCACCACCCTCAGTAAAGAAAAAGCTGTTGACTTTTGTTGTGGAAGTTCTCTGTACAGCGGCAAGTTTTCTATCGGTCATTTATCTTTAGCTGCTAAAGACAACAGGTAACTTGGTCCCGTACAAATACAAAATATCCTGACTCTGCTCTCTTATTGATAAACATAGCTCGGGACATCTTGGTTTTTCAGACTACAGGGCACCAGCTTTCAGTTGATAACTTAGGAACAGACAGCTGTTGAGTCGGCTTCAGGGAGGACACATACAGAAATTAACTGAAAAAACATAGTCATGCATTATATGATAATAATACATGAATATTACAGAAGGGTATATGAAATCATGCTTAAATGTAATTTTTTCCCATTACACTTTGTAAACTCTGTCTCAGTAAACCCAAAGTATTCTCTTTATAAACACATTATAGCCATGTTTCTTCACCTATTACTTCTGTCCGTATTGACCATTTAAAATAGTTACTACCCTTTGACATCAATTATTCAACATTTTACTGTAGAGATACATTTTCACCATGTGTAAGGCTCAGGCTGACCTGTTCGGAGGGGGTCGAGAAAAAAAAAGAACTTGCGAACAGCGGTGCAGACGTAGAAAGAGTAGAAGGACTTCTCCAGTCCATCCAATTGAGGCAGAGTGGGGATCAGCTCCAGGATGTAGTTCTCAAGATCCTATACAGAATTTCTTTTTTATTTCAGTACTAATGCAAACCACTATTCTCCAACTGGCTGCACATTACTTTGAAGAGGAACATTTTTTGTTTTGTTTTTAAATGTGTGGTCAGTGATGGAAATACTTACCGACTCTCTGAGGTGACCCTGTCCTGCTACATCATACAGACTCAGACCTATCCTGGTCTGATGCAGCCATACTAGATGCACACAGGGAATATGAATGAGCAACATTCAGTGACAACATTTTTTTTTACCAGTTCAGATAAATGCAGTTTAGTAAACAGGAGTTGGGAGATACTAACCAAACTAAATATCAAAGGAAAGATCTTATTGTAACCTAAGTTGACAGTAAAGATGCTGTTTTGTGTGTTGTTCTATCTTCTCAAGATATATTTTACTTGTTCATCTGTTTAGATTTTTGCTCACTCCTGAACATATACAAAAGACAAGAAAATGAAGGTCCAGACCTTTTCTCATTACGTAGTTAAAGAACTGCATGATGGAAATCCTGCCGTAAGGGTCGCTGTGGAGCAGCTTGGAGTACACTCTGGCTGTGAAGAATTTTCTGACAGAAAGAGAGAAGAGGAGAGAAGAGACATTGTTACTTGTTATTACCTTATTCTATTTGATCTGAAAGCCAGGTTTTCCCCTTTTACATCTGCTATTAACATAGTTTTTATAGCATAAAAAACACATAAAACAAGATTGGCTAGGGGGTTTTACTGAAACTGGGCTGTTGCCAGTAAACTGCACTCTATTTTCTGTTACTTACTTGCACTTGGGCCCGGCCTTTTCTCCCACCTGTAAGTAGGCTTCATAGCTAATCATGGCCTCCTCCCCACTCACTGGAGGCACTTGGTGCTTATCAAGCAGAAACCACAGATTCTACAGAAAGGCAAGTAAAAAGACAAAAACGTAGATGCACACACAATAAGTATCCTACAGTGGTGTTATCATGCCTAAGTTATTATGTTGTGACTGACTAAGTGTGTGTGTTTTACCTGTAGTTCCTCATTATCCAGCAGTTCTCTGCTCTTCCTCTGGAGAAAGACAGCTCTGGATTCCTCTCTCAGTTTCTGAAGTAATACTTCATCCTCTGCTGGTAGCTGCAGAACAACATTGTCATCATTACCACCACCCTATTTTCATTTCTGCACATCTTCTTCATTGAACAGCAAGCCTGTAAGGTGGCACCTTGTACTTAGCTGGCAACTACACATTAGTAATAACATGATCAACATCATAATCTTCATCAGCACTACCACCATCAATATTACTCTTGTATCCCACTGTAATGTAAGAGCATTATCACCACTGTTAAAATCCTCACTCTGTCAAACAGCTGAGTTGTTGAACAAACAAGACACACACCTTGCAGAAAAATTGTATATATATATAATAATTATATATTAATAATATAATTTAGGGTGGCCTGCCATACAGTAACTTGTCCAAACTAATCTTGTAGTGTTATTATTTGGGGGACAGAATTGTTTTCTTCAAATAGAAAAGGACATTTGTTTGGCAGAGTTTAGTCATCTGTCTTGTACCATAACACAATTAAATGAATGGCAACACTTTTCTCCGGGTTTACATATGTTGTGTATTTCAATAATACCCTGTAGTAAAATCGTGGGATGTTCTTGTAGGACTTGTCTTTGTCGCCTCCTCCCTTCCACTCTGTGTAATATTTGGTGAACAGCTCAGTTTCTTCTGCTTTCTTTTCCTCGTCGCTTTTCTCATCTGTACAGCAACAGGGACACGGATCAGGAGAATGTTAATGTTGACTTTGCTATCAATCCAACGTAACGTAGAGAACGTTAGCCAGCATGTAACGTTAGTTTACATTTTGTCTCACCTTTTTTGGTGTTTGCTAACCTCCTTTTCAAAATATCTGACCATTGAGGCTGTTGTTCTTTAGCCATACCTGCTGCGGAGTGAATCTTATCTTTCGTCAGTTTAACATTTCTATCCTAAAAGTCAAAAACAGTGTAAAGCAGACTTGTGTACAAAAGTAGCCAAGCTACCCAAAAATGGGACAACGTCAAGTTGCTGTATAAAAAAACGTGGCTTCCGGTTTGAATTACAGAATTCAAAGTAAAAGCGTTATTTAAATACACTGGCAATGCGAGCCTACACATCTGGGAAAACGCTAACCCCACAAAACCCGAACAATTAAGCAGCGAAACACATGTATTAGGTAATAACAGTTTCTATCAATTGAAATAAACACATTCATTGCTAAGTCGTCACTGCAATTATGAATTATGGTCTCATAGTATAACCAACTTTGCTAAGAGAGGAGGCACAAGGAGAAGGAAATGAATGTGAATTTGTATTTTTCCAAAATATTCTTCAAATATGTTTTATTTGTTGTGTTTCAAGCATATATTATATTAAAATAATCGTTATATACAGTTTACAGGTTTTAATTGATAAACAGCCAAATAGCTTATTCCGGTCGTTCTCTGGTTATCTTTACAAACTTGACGCAGTTAACCCGGAGCTGTCGCGTGTTGATGACGTCAAGGTGTGCGACTCGAGTCATGCCCATGTCTACAGTTGTGTTTGTCCATGAAGTTATGGAGAAAGAAAGAAGCTAGGTATTTTATTTGGATATCGAGGGGAAGTGTGAGTCGCCTTTATATAGTTATATTCATACCTAGAGCAAACGAGAGAATGATAGTTACCTTTAAGTAACTAATGGCATTTGAACAACAGCAAGGTTAGCTGGCTAGTCTCATCTCCAGGTTATTGATCCATGTAACTAACAGCATGTAATAATCTATGGTCAATTGGTTTGGGAAATACGTATTTCTACACTTTGTGGATGCCATTCAAGTTAAGGATTATAGCTGGTGTATAACTAAAGTGAATGTGAAGCTTAGTAATATATAATTTACATTAAGTTCTCACAAACCCAGAGGCCAACATGGGCTCCACCTTGATATTAAAAGTCAGACTATGCCTAAAACCGTTAAAGCCTTTTTTTCACCGGGGAAGTTTAGCTTCCTTCACACTCAATCCTTCCCTCTGCAAGTCACCACAGCTGCCTCTCTCAGCACGCTTTCTGTGCACCAGAGACACTAAGCCCAACCCAGGTGGCAGACAGACAGGCAAAAGCAACAGTGGACGGACTGATGGACAGAGTGGAGTTAAAAATAGCACTATCAGATGTAGGGATGAAGAATTATGGGATGGTGCTGTAAAGGGCAAAGGTAAGAGCTCCACTCTCTGGCAGAGGCCTTCCTTCCCCAAATCTGTGTTTGCCGCTGGGACGGCGAAGAGGACAGCAGAGATGATGAAGAGGAAGCAGCATGTAGGGGAGCCTGAAGGGAGGACAACTAGAGCAGCAGGTAGGACCGACTGGAACTGTGTGACTTAGTAGCAGCGTGTCTTTATACATGCAGCAAAGCCATGTTTCTCTTTTATAGTCAGACTTTTTATTTGCAAAATACATTACAGAAAACAAATTGTGTACAGGAACAAGGCAGTTCAAATACTTACACATAATTCCATATTTTTTCTTGTTGCTAAATAGACACTCAGATGAGTATTTTTAATGATGTTTATCTTCTGCCTTATAAAGTTTAAATTAATCTAGGAAAGTGTTTGGTAAATATAGTTTCAGTTTTCTTCACCGAAGCATAAATGTTTCACAGCAAAGGTGCATCCTCCTGACCGGCCGCTCGCTGCTGCAGAGTGGAGAAAGCTGAAGGAATCTCTGGGAAATCCACAGCGCTTTGACATCCAGATGATGTGTGCGCTCTTCACCTCCGGGGCAGATCTGGATATTGCCAAGTAAAAGCAAATGAGTGTTTGTGTGTCTGGGTTTTTGTTGAGGTCCATTTGTTCCTTTCCTGCATCTCGTTCTCTCCCCTCTTTCCTGTCTACAGCTGTCCTATCAATTAAAGGCAAAAAATAAAGACAAAAGAATATGTATGTTGTTAAGTGTGTGTGTTACAAACATCTACTGCATCATTCTACCACAGGTCCCTTCTTACTTTTGTAGCAATGGAAACAGGAACCCTGTCTTATGAGCTGTTACTCCGGTACCTGACGCTGTGTGTGAGCAGTGGCCACGACTCCGAGGTGTTTGATGTCTATGACATTATGCGGGGAAGTTTCCCTTCGCTGGATACAGGAGCATCCAGCCTCTTTATCAAGTCCTTCAGCCGGACGGCAAGGTGGAGGGAGGCTGTCAGCATCCTGCATGAGGTTAAGAAGGTGAACAGGGTTTTGATTGTTGTTGCTTAAAAATCACTTTAAATTCATACGGGGGGCTCTAGCTCACCCAGTAAGAGTGTTTGCCCCATGTTGGCTGAGTCCTGCAGTTCGAATCCAACCTGCTGCGTGTCATCCCCCATCTCTCTCCCCCTGTCATGTCTATCCACTGTCACTTGTGATAAAGGAAATAAGCCCAACAATATAATCAGGACATCCCAACTCTATCCTTACTTCCTTTTACTGCTATCCTAACAGGTCTTTACCCCATCTCCCCGCAACTATGGTGACATCATCACAGCAGCGATGTTAAATGGAGACACGACCACTGCCTGGGCTCTTTATAATGAATTAATTGAAAAGGGACTGAGCCCGCACCAGGAGACCTGGGACGCTCTGTTTAAGGGAGTGGGGAAGACAAATGAGACGGAGGCAGAGAGCATGTCTCAGTCTGAGCACCACGAGAGGCTGCTGGGGATTCTGCTCTACATGAGGAACAACCAGATCTACCCCCAACACAGCCTTGCCAGCAGCATTAAGACCTGGTTTGAGAGGTACGGGAGAGTGACAAAGTCACTGAGGGTGAGGTGGTAAAATGAGGCTGGATGCTTCTAAAATAAGTAGCATCTGGTCTTTAAACTGTGGCTTTAAATTTGATATTGTTGTATAATATAAAAACATAACAGATTGACTGACAAGCAATTATTTGATCAGTCAGGAGTTAAAAAGTGCTGCTTTAAAATATGCCTTTTGAATACATTTTAGGTGATTTTACCTTTTCTTTCCTCCCTTTTATACAGATTTAAAAAGCAAGATAAAATTGCAAACCAACATTCATACTTGAATTTTATTATTTATTTTCTTTTGTTAGTGGGAACTTAACATGATCTCATGTATTATTATCCACCTTAACCCATAACTCATCGCTCTCATTCCTCTATTCTCCATCTCTCTCCTCTTCTTCAGTCTCACAGGACAGACATGGACAGGAAGTTGGACCAGCACCACCCCAAAGTAATTACACCACTTCCTACCTCAACAGGAATCTTTATAACTTTGGGCAGAATAGTTATTCATGAATATGTGTGTATCTGTGTGTGTGTGTTTAGGGGTGTGTGTAAGTGTTGTGGGTCTGAGTTAGAGTCCATCCAGCTGACTGTTGAGGAGTACCAACAGCTAAAAGACAGAGTGATGGCTGACATCATTCAGGGACGAGATGTTTTTAACAAGACTACACCGGAGGTACGCACACGCACACGCACACGCACACGCACAGCAGAGTTTCCATGGGACCGTAACAACTCTTTTAGGCAACCATAACACAACAAACACACATATACTGTATACACATGCTGTAAATAACAATAAAATTAAATAAATCACTCAATATGTTCAGTTTGAAATAGCAAGTAATTCATTGAAATGAAAAATTCCATGTTGTTCGAAAAATGTGTAAGAAATTGGCCTTCTAAACCAAAAATCTGATATCTATTTTGAAGCTCATCTGTCTGCACATTAGCTTTCCATCTCCTTCTCTTTAACTTCTGCTAGAGGGCGTCGTTGGTACACATGCCGCACTAGGCTGGTAATGTTAGTTGAACTCTAGAAACCACTTTCACTATCTAGATGAATGAGAGTAAAACAACTTTGGTAAGGTGTTGTTTTGAAGGAAGTTAGGTGTAGCGACAGGCACAGTGAGGCTGCTGTCTCTCCAGCTGGTTTAAAGACTACATTTCCCTGGACTGTTATGACTTTAATATTTAGTAATTAACCCCAGACACAGAGGACAATACTCCAGATACTTGCTGAAAGAGTGGTGTCAATGTTCTCATCACAACGCATAGGCACGTTTCACAAATATCACTATGTCATTAAGGTAAACTATTTTGCTGCTTTGTGCATTAGGTTGGAAATATTTTACATGAAATTGCATGATTTGAGGTGGCAGGGACCATTGTTCCATCTCTTTTCGGAAACAAACGTGGTGATTATTTATCAATAGGAGTATTAGTCATTTTAGTTGATTTGTTTCCAAAACGAATAGGACTCACACCACCTGTTTACCAGACAGCCTCAGCCCAGAGACGATTAGGATCTTGATTCTTTCAAAAAGGGCTGGACACATGCATGCATAATGTGCACTGTATGTGTGGAGAGAGAGCCAGGACACCAGCTGTTCATCACATTGGAAAGTTTTTTTTATTTTTTATAATGAGAATAAACTTAAAAACAAGGTTGTTCACTTTGGCAGCATTATTAACATGTAGTTATTAATATGTAAAATTTATGAACAGAGAGAAAGTTTGCATGGTTTCCTTTGTGTTTTTCGGTAGTCAGGGGGAGTTTGTTTGTGCAACAGTTAGTTAAATTGAGGGGATTTCCAGCATGTGGAGCACCATGTGAATCTGGACCACAACTACCTCCCGCTAAGGAAGACAGACTGACTGACTGGCTGACTGACTGACTGACTGACTGACTGACTGACTGACTGACTGACTGACTGGCAGACTGACTGGCAGACTGACTGGCTGACTGGCAGACTGACTTACTTACTTACTTACTTACTTACTTACTTTATTAATTCTGAACTTAAGGAAATACATTCTAAGGGCAAACAGGGTGCTTCAGACTACAGTGAAGCAACAGATGCAGGAAGGGACAGAAACAGATTTGCATCAATGCAAAGAGGAAGAGGAGCTGTGTTTGTCTGTCTGTGCTGATTACAAGGTTGTCACAGTGAGCAGGAAAGCATGATATAATTTAAATATAGATAGGTAGGCAGGTAGGTAGGTAGGTAGATAGATGGTGAGACACTGTGATCAAGTCATCCATTTTGACAGTACGAGTGCCAAGAAAAATAAAAACCCCTGCACAATTAAATTAAAAATAACAGCCATTATTTACCACCTTTGTGAAACCTATTATGCTTAACTCCTCTCTGACACACAGTTTCAACAAAAAATTTGTCAGACTCTGTATACTTGCCTTTGTGTTTTTGTATCCACACTGTTGGAGCTAAATAACCTGCCAGCATACAATGTGTGTTTCTACCAACAGCGGCTTCATGTGTTGCGCAGTTACAAGCCTCAGATACCAAAACAAGGACAGAAGTTTTGTCGTTTTTAACATTTTACCATACAATACACAATACAGTTTATATACTTTTTTATTGTAACCAATTACATTTCACTGAAATGCACTTCAATACTAAAAATAATAAATAACTTTAAAATTATTACATAAAATATTAGCCTATGTTGTTATCTGGTATTGCTGCTTCTGCTACTGTCATGCTGTAGGGTATGTATACAGAACACTATCTTGTGTGTGTGTGTCTCTCTCTCTCTCTCTCTCTCTCTCTCTCTCTCTCTCTCTCTCTCTCTCTCTCTCTCTGGAAAGTCCCTGGATAATTGTACCGGACTTTCTCTCCATCTTGCACTTCCTCCTTCTCCTGCTCTTATTATTTTGTTCTTGTTTTGTCTTTCTGCACCCTTTCTCCACCATAACCAAGCAATCTCTTTATCTCCACACTTCCATCATCCATCAGTTTTTTTCTTTAATTCTTTTTGCCTCTCACCCAAAAACACATCCCTTCTCAACCAATGCCAGCCTCCACTACACATTATTGCAATTAATTGTCCGATACTGTGCGTGTGAGTGAAATCAATCAAATAGATACTAGAGCATCAACAGGCGTTTTATCTAGAGCACAGTTCACCAGAGGAGGAATTTTACAGCCTTTTTTTACATTTTTACAGTCACAACTTGATTGTGCATCTGTGATGGGATGCACGCAGTCAAGTTTCAAGTCCAGGGGAATTCACTGCAACCTATTTCCATACTGCTGCTATCTAAAAGTGAAAGGTGTAGGCCTATTCTGTGCTCCAGCACTATTTTCCTGTTATAATGCAAAGCTAACTAAAGATAAAGCCTAACTTCTGTGTTCATATTACACAGATGACACAAAATATTCAACAAATTGTAACTTTATTAGCTACATTTTCAGGTGCTGCTATACATCTTTCCACATCAGACTTTTTACTTACATACTATACGTTAGTCCCTTTGGAGGGAGTAGGTAAATAAAGTGTGACCAAATATAATACAAACAATACAGCTAACAGTGCCCTGACAGTAGTGACTTTAACATAAAAGAGAGTGCTCTATTGTCAGTGGAGCTGTCAACTGACCCTCTGCCATCTCCATCTGCCAAGGAAAAGCCAGGTAGATTTATTACTGGCAGGCCGGTGATCAGTCAGTGAGAAAACCAGCCAACCATTAATCAACCCACTCACAGGTGGGGTTCAGATATGCTCCACACACCACAAGAAGGAACAAGTCCCTGATGTTGTTTGAGAGACCTGTGGACATTTTTTTGTACATTTTCAGGACTGTACATAATACGTCAGACATCCAGTTAATCAGCCAGCCAAATTGTAAATTTACTGAAGATTAGTTAGTCAGCCACTATACCCAAATGTACTGTTATAGACTGGACTTTAGTGATTTTCTTTGTTCAACAGGTTTAGGCATTATTTTTTTTTTTTTTTTAATAATCCATGATTGCAACTACATCAATGAATAAAAATGAACTGTAATACCTTTAGTGATCCCTTAACTTTTCCTCTAGTGGCACCATGGATTCAAACTTTTGATTTGGCCAGTACTTTAAATGAATGATGAAATTTGTGCAAAACTGTATTTTGTGTTAAGTGCCAATTACTACATGTTAGCATGTTAACATGCTTAATATAGATGGTTAGTTTAGATTGTTAGTACCGATAGTGAAAACTTCAGGTACACTCCAACTTGTGCATCACTTATTCTTCACTGAATTTGTCTGTTCTCAGCCTTTTTTTGCATTTTCATAAGTTGCTTCTTTTAACCCTGAGCTTCAATGGTTAAATGGCAAAAAGCAGGAGTGTCATGGAGTGTAAACTCAAGTGTTTTTGTACAATACAGTACAATGTTCAGGTATAACGTGCCTATTTTTATCATTTTTTTTCTCTACTCAACTGAACAATGTTTTCTCACAATATCAATCTATCTATCTCTCTATCTATGTGTCTGTTCAGGAGTTGGAGAGGTTCAAGGCGTTTGTGAAGAGGAAGCCAGCTTTTGATGTGGTTGTAGATGGACTGAATGTAGCAAATACCAACAAGGACAAAAGCAGGCAGTCAGAGACGGTGAGAAAACACAAATGCACATGCATGACAAAGAGATGAAAAGATCAAAGCTTAATATTTTCTACCAGTCTAACTGCACTTATTCAGAATCCTCTCTGCAAATGGCATGGCCACACAGTTTTACAGTCTACTGCTGCTTGAGATTCTAGTGGTTTCTCCCTACAGTAGATCAAACCATGGGCTTTTCTGGCGGTTGCAGATGTGTAGGAGGTGCCTTTTGTGACTCGCTAATACCTGATTTTAACAATACCTAGTCTATTTGTCTGCCTTCCCACATGTCTGTCTATCAGGATGTGCGTATGTGTTAACTATCTGTACTTATGTCTCTGAATTAAAATATGTCACATCTTTCTCAGATGTTATTTGGCTGAATGCCAAGTACAAACAGTCAAACCTATTTCCCTATATAGTCATCCAGTTCATGGGACAGCTCAATACATTAAAATTAATAGTCATATACATTAACATAAGGACCACTGACAGAAGTGTTTATTCAAACGCCTGTATGAATGAAATCGCCAACGACACAGCTATATATGAAATATGAAAATACTTGCTGAATTTGTTGTCAACATAAGCACTATTAACACAGTGAAAGCAGAGTTGATAACTGTCCTTGAGCAAAATGCTAATTTCAGCATACTATATTGATGTTTAGCAGGTAGTTATCAATATACAGTAAAATATGCCAATATTTACCACATTTTACCATGTTCGTTTAGCATGTTTTTTTGCTAATTAGCACTAAATACAAAGTACAGCTGAGGCTGATGGGAAGCTCATTAGTTTTGCAGGTATTTGATAAACAAATCATAAAGTATTGGATCAATAAATTTTTTTAACTGATGATTGTGCTAGGTAAAAAGTCAGAGAATCACCAAAGTTAGTGAATTTTTTTCTGAATGGGACATGAACGTCTGGAACAGAATGGTAGACTGACTAACTGATCAACATTGCCTTCTATAGAGCCATTGTAAGAATTGTATATATGCTTTATATCAACTTTTTCAGGGTCATATAATATATATTTATGACGTCTAAAGGCTTCTCCAGGGCCCACATATTCACTACAGCCACTCTAAACAGCTTAGCAATCGATTACCCAGATTTCATAGTACAGTGCGTCTCTGTTTAACTTCTGTTCTGTTTAAGAGTGGTAGTTTTTGCTGTAGTAATAAGTAGATTTATTCAGAAACAACTAACCATGAACAGTTACAGACCTGTGTGTACGACTGAGGTTCTCCCGACTCTGATTTGAAAATCCGACTTCAGGAGGTGTTCCAGGTGAAATTTCCAACTTTCCAGTTCAAAAAGAATGCCCGATGAAAACTGCTCTGTTTCATTACCTGGCTCCCCCATCCCAAAAAGCCCAGTTTGCTCTGATTGGCTTGTGAGAAAAATATGACACTCCTTTGCAAAGGTAGTTGGAAGGAAGTATATTCCAGCAGCTCACAAAAATTGACTGGGTTGACTTATTTATTGTTTGTGGGTTGGTAGGCACTCCAGATATCGATATGTACGTGCATATGTTCACTGAAAATGTGAGCTTTTTAATATGTCCCTTTAATATTCACATTCCTTTTTTAAATATTAATGTAAATCCATGTAATGAGGTATGTAAATGTGTGTTTCAGTTGTTGGCGGTGGTGTCAGAGCTGGAGGGTCAGGGCCTGACTGTTCTAGTGTTGGGGAGGAAACACATGCTGCGGCCCTCCAGATCCTGGGAGAGACACAACATGAATCTCATCCAGCAGAAAGCTCATTGCTTCTTCACTGAAAACATGTGAGCACCTTATAGCAAAAAGACTAGCATGAAATACACTCCACAGAAAAACATAGAAAACACATTTACACAGCAGAGGCAACACAGACTATTTACTTTTAATGAGCAGCGTGCAACATGAGAGATGCTGATTTAATAGAATAAAAACCACAACAGGGATTATGAATTCATACTATATCATTCAGCACATTATTTGGCTATGCATCTGTGTATTTCCAACCTTTTTGTTCATTTTTTACAATTTATTTGTATGAGTGTACCTCACACCTTTTGGTCTATGTGTCTGTCAGTTCAGAGGATGACCCCTTCTTGCTGTATGCCACTTTGCATTCTGGGAACCACTGTCGGTTTGTGAGTAGGGACCTGATGAGGGACCACAAGGCCTGCCTGCCAGACGGAGCCAGCAGGCGGCTCTTCTTCAAATGGCAGAGAGGCCACCAGCTGGTAGTAAATGGATCCGTTGCAGCAGGCAGGAGAGTCCGATTTCAGGTGAGGAAGAGGAGGAGCAGGAGGAAGAGGGAATATTATGAAAGGAGAGAGTTGATAATGGGTTCATGAATGAAAGAAGCATACCAATTAACTGTGTGCATGTGTGTTTGTTTAGAGTATTCTCAGCTACGACACCATTGTCCAGACTTCAGCGGACTCGTGGCATGTTCCCTTCGACGACACAGAGGACAGGAGCACCTATGAAGTACCACAACGATGGCTCTGCCTCACCACATAGCACTGAACACCGATCATAACTCATGCTTTTGTTTTTAACTGTATACTTGTAAATAAATCATTTACCACAAATAACTAAGTGGCCAGATCTCTTTAACTTTGAGCCATAGCAAATTGCCCTTTGATTAGATTTTAAGTAATAATCAAACATCCGTGGCATCTTATTGCAACATGGAGCGATCACTGATGACATCGCTGAGTGTAAACCCTCTTTAACTGTCTATGATGTAAACTGCAAAGCTGCAAAGTTGACCCGGATAAGCTGACAGATCACATCCGGTGTAGATGTTAGCCATGTTTTGGATCTGTTGCCTCTTAGTTTAGTTTCAAATTCAGTCCATCATAGCTAGCTAGCAGTTTTGCGTTAAATCAGTTATTTTCAGCCGTCATGTCTCGGGGGTCAAGTGCAGGATTTGACCGCCATATCACTATTTTCTCTCCAGAGGGAAGACTCTACCAAGTCGGTAAGTACGTTAGTGAAAGAAATGAACAAAACTTAACCTGCTCTGTCATCACTAGTGGCTAACAGGCTAACATTAGCTAGCAGTTTCTGTCTAACTAGCCCATTTAGGGTCCAGTGTTATTTGCAGTACCTCCTGGTGGGGTAAAAGTACAGCCATGTGTATATGACTGTCTATATTTGAATACAGTTAATTATGTAGTAATTAAACCGTTTTGTTGCAGTTGTGCTAACGTTAGCTTAATTGAGCTGTGCAGTGCTGCCAAAAGCTAATGTTTAGGTACATGTTTTGTTAGAATTGAAAGGATTTTCCTATTTAGGTAATCTAGCAACCAGTTTAGTAACCTTAGCACACTACTTACCCCTATTCTCACAATTTATATTCGTCACTTTCAGTCCAGTCATAACTAAGCTGTAACACATGTTAACTGCAGAAGAGTGTGAAACTAAAATACCATTATCCATAGGTTATTGTGTTATACTTATGAGAGTGTGTATGTACAATTAAATGTAAAATTAGCTAGGTTGGTTCCTTTATTAAAAAACATAATGCCCGCAGTGGTGATAAGTTTAAAGTGCATTCTTGAAGTTTATGAGCAGTCTGTTCTTTTCCCCCTTCTATCTGTCTTCAGAGTATGCCTTTAAAGCCATCAACCAGGGGGGACTAACCTCCGTAGCGGTCAGAGGGAAAGACTGTGTTGTGGTCGTCACGCAGAAGAAAGTCCCAGTCAGTATACACGGACACATTATAAATGCACACAAGATAATGTTTCTGTTTATTCACACAAGGCATGTGGTCAGATTCCACAGCTGTCCTTATTGTTGCATTAGTTGTGGAATGTGGTGTAAATTTCTCTGTTGGCAATCTCTTTGTCTTGTGTTTTTTTTTCTCTCCTCTCAGGACAAGCTGTTGGATGCGGTGACAGTTACACATCTGTACAGAATTACAGAGAACATTGGCTGTGTTATGACCGGCATGACTGGTAAGCAACGTCTTGTCCACCTGATGGTGAATACTAAAAAATGAGTTAAAAAATGTTTCTGTCAACAATAGATGTTAGTAACAGATTCCCACTGACTATTGCCTTATTGCCATGCTATTAATGTTCTTATTAAGAGATAGAAATGCATCAGTCAATACAATTTTTTAGAGCTGGAGAAAAAAGTGTGCAATTTTAGTCAGGTGCCAACTCTGGTTACAGCAGAGCATTACATAACACTAGTCAGAACAATCACCTAACCAGTATTATAAAGTTGCAAATGCATTGTAGCTTGCAAAATAGAAAACTTTAAGCAGTATGATGCTTTAAGATGATGTTGAGAGTGGTGATTCATCAATCTCTTCTACTCTGTTGTCTCATGGATCAATTTACGTCAATAAATGTATCATTCTTTCACTGTAAAACATTGAAGCAACTTGTTTGTATGATGTTCATTCATTTATTGGTCCAATCTTAAATTAAGTTGTGTGAAATGCTTTTTCTGCCTCTTCCTTCATCCAGCTGATAGCAAGTCTCAGGTGCAGAGGGCACGGTATGAAGCAGCTAACTGGATGTATAAGTACGGCTATGAGATCCCTGTGGATATGCTGTGCAAACGAATGGCAGACATCTCCCAAGTCTACACACAGAATGCTGAGATGAGGCCACTGGGCTGCTGTAAGTAGAGTGCATGTGTTTGTGTGCACCAGAAACATGTCCTTAATTATTGTTTGTTATATAGGGTATAGCTAGGGCTGCATGGTATAAGAAAAATATGCAAAATCCATTAATGTTGTTGAATACCACAATAGCGATATTACTTATTAAAGTGTTTTCAGTTATGCTGAAATACAACAAATTGCTTGTTGAATTTAAATCAAAGAAAAGGAAATAATTTTCAACATTCTTTTATTGAATAATTTGAACATTGAATTGAATAATATAGGCACCACTAAAAAAAAAAGGACATTATAAAGTGTAGTGTTCTACTTCTTTCAACTAAGAAACTCAGTGTCTTTCACAATATGTTTATTATGCCAGTTGATTGGGATTGCGATGAAGATTTAAAAAAAAAAAAAGATGTATTGTGCAGCTCTAGTTTCAACCAAAACCGGCCTGTTTAACATTCAAAATCGTTTAATCCACTTTAAAATAATACATGTTCCTCTACAACCAGAGAGCTGGCGAATACTTTTATTTTAGCATTACTTTCTGATGTATTAACATGTACACTGAAAGTTGTTTTTGTGAGCCTAAAGTATTGTATAAATAGCATTTTAGAGGGTTTTCATCACAGATTGATTTTGAATATCAACACACTATTTCTTTGAAAACTGATGTTGATCTAGCTGCCATGTTCTTGCACACGGCATTTAAAACTGTTTGTGTCCTCAGGCCAATTTTTATCTAACAATGAAAATTCTTATGTATTTTGCAATGCCTAAACTAGATGTTTAAATAGATGAAATTGCCTCTTTCTCTTTGGTTCTACTGTTTTCATTTTCCTCTGCCTTGGGTCCTTCCTCTAGGTATGATAGTGGTCGGACTGGATGAAGAGTTGGGTCCACAGCTCTATAAGTGTGATCCAGCCGGCTACTACTGTGGCTTTAAGGCTACAGCAGCTGGAGTCAAACAGACTGAGGCCACAAGCTTCCTAGAGAAGAAAGTCAAGAAGAAACTGGATTGGACCTATGAGCAGACTATAGAGGTAATACGCACGCACGCACACAGAAATGCTGCTCACTGGTCACCCACTCATTTATTACTTAGTGATTTCAATAACAAGTACAAGCAGCTCTTATAAATACATTGTGTCCCATATTTCAAGATTTTGTTTTACACTAAGGGCTGTGCAATTAATCAAAATTGAAATTTTAATAGTGATTACGATTTTGGCTCCTAATGATCCCAAACACTGAATAATTTAAAATAAGGATTATTTTGCACATTATTTTGCACACTACATTTTGCAAGTAAACTCTTATTTTGTCTTGTATTCTGAATTAAATACTGTTTATACTGTTTTTCAAGTTCAATATAAGCAACATCTTTCCATGAGTCAATCATGTAAAATAATAGTGTCTTCAATATTGACCAAAATAATCTTGATTATGCTTCTTTTTTTTTTTTTTATAATCAAGCAGCCCTACTGTGAGCTCCTGTTTCCAAAGGCATCTATATCTCAAATGCAATGTTTAATTTATTTCCCTCTCCTCTCCCTCCTGGTAACTCCCTCTTTTCTCAAAACAGACGGCTATCTCATGTCTGTCAACCGTTCTTTCCATCGACTTCAAGCCCTCGGAGTTGGAGGTGGGAGTTATCACTACAAAAGAACCTAGATTCAAGTGAGTATTTTCCTGACACAAAGAGTGAATATATTGACAGCCATGAGTAAGGAATATGAAACTATAAAGGACTTTTTTATCTGCTCAGCTGCTGCTGCTGTAAACAGGTTTTTCAGAATTAACGTGAACCTGAGCATTGCTGAAAAAGGCAGAGGGATTTAGCCAAACTTTTTGGATACATTTTACAAAATAAAAATAATCTTTTCTGATCAACTAAATACACAGCTCTGAACAGATACCACTGCTTCTGCATTTAGAATCTTGCATCTTTGTGCTGACAGTTAAATTGCTAAAACATGGTAACAACTAGTGTTGTAATGGAAATTCCCTAAAACTAAACCCAGGGAAAGGATCAAAGAAAGGGCTTACAGGGTTGAATGTTCTCAACATGTCCATGTGTAAAGCCTGCAAAATCTGGCATAACAGAAATGATGACCGTTAACTTGTGTGTTTGTGTTCCAGGATTCTGTCAGAGTCGGAGATCGATGTCCACCTGGTAGCTTTGTCTGAGAGAGAGTGAGGATAGTTAGCATCTATTTTGCTGCCGACTCTGAAAAGGATGAACATCAATACCAGACACCCCACCCCCTCCACTCAAAGGTCTCATCTAGTAAGACGATAAGGGAGGAGTTGGTATCGTCTTGTTCAGAAGAGGTGGTGCTATACACTGAGGTTGAGACAAACAAAAAGATAAACCGTAAAGAACAATATGGTCCTGAATACCAGGTGGGTAGAATGTGTTACCCATCTGCGCTGGCACTAACCCCTCCTCCATCCTCTCTGGTCATAGCCAGGACCTGACTGAGCACAATATTATCCACAAATCAACCCCCTATTGCATTTTTCTCACAGCTGCCAAATGTCAGAGAGCCTGGAAAGATGCTGCACATTTAAATTAGTCAACCGTGGGCTGAGCTCCATCCAGAGAAAGGAGCATATCAGACCCATAAGTCATGGGTCTGATATGCTCTCTGGATGGAGCTCTGCCCAAATGACTTCAGTTGATCAGTGTGACATGAGCAGATTGGAAGATGGGATTTCACTACAACTACACCACAATACCTCTGAATACCTCTTAATATTATGGACTTGATTGGTCCTGTAGCTATTTGATTCACTCTATTTCAACAGTGCTTACAATCTTTACTCAGGGCTGCAACAACATGTATCGCTCATTTTATTAATCTGCTTTAAAGTCTGGCTGTAGATCCAGGATGATGTTTATGCTCTGGTGTGCATTGATAACCCAGGGGACAGCTGTGGGAATTCTCCATGATCACAACCGTCCCGTGTTTAGGTCTGCTCAGGTCAACGTCAACAGGAAGTCACCAATTATTTAATTCTATCCCTTGCGTCTTGATCCTCCACCCCTCTGCTGCCATTGCTGTACATTACTGCCCTTCTATTAAACACAATGTTTTTATTGAACACTTCAATTCCCTGTTTTTTTTTAATCTTTGAATATGCGTATTGCCACTTTTGCTTTTATGTAAAGGTGAAGCAGCCGATTACATGAATCGCCAGACCACAAAATTGCGAAATACGGAATTTGTATTTACATTATTTATTATATTGAGGCACTTCCTGACGTTCTACTCTTGAAAGGTGCTATATTAATTAAGTTAGTTACATACATTAATACAAATTTGGTCAGAAGTCAGAAAAGTCCTTGAGTCAAGGGAGGAAATATCACTATAGTTAGTTATAGTAGCACTGCTGGTATCATATTTGGATGTAAAATGGATCTTTGATGTGCCACTGTTGACCCCTGAACATTGCATGTTTACAGCTCTTTTAATATGCTTTTACTTCAAATACTCAATTATGAGCAATCTACAGCAAAACAAAGATGCTTTTTTAATTAGGGAAATAAGATATGGTGACTACGCAAGTATTTAGGTACAAATTAAAAAGGTCTTAAAATATATTATTTTAATGTACAATCCATACCGAGCTGGTTGACATGAACCTGATCTTCAATACAATCAGAATTGCATAAGTCCATTAAACAGTGTGGTGTGAATTTGTATTTGAGTAAGCTTCCTTCTCTGAACTTGACTGAAGCATCTTGTTCAACGGAGGTTTGCTTCCTTGAGAAGCAACAATGTCGCCAACAGCTGAGTGTTCTGTTCCTGGGAATTTCCTGTCCCTTCCTTCTTAGCCCTACCCTCCCAAAAACTTCCCAATTCAGATTCCTGAGCAATCAGCGTCATTTCACACACACAGTTCCCATATGCCTCTTATCTCTTATCACACACACAGTAGGAGGAACTGTCACAGATCAATTGTCTGCCAGTTCCTCATTCAGTGGAAACAAATTGAGTCAGCCCTTTCCTGCACGACTTGCATTATATGAGAATGAAAAGCAACCGAACTGAAACTATCATGCTTTGATGATGGCATTCATACAAGCAGACACATACTGACGACAGCAGAAAGGCATGTGGTTTTTTGCATATTTGCAACCTTGAAAAATTGTCAGGCGCTGTAGATTATATTCGGAGTTAGGGTTAGTTACGTGATCTTTTTATAATGTTACAAAAATGATTATGTATTAAGGCTGGGCGATATGGAGAAAATCAAATATTTTTTACCAAATTCCTCTATCAATACCGCAACGATATTGTATGGTTGACTATTGGTGCTTTCACAAAATATTTAGAGATTTTTGATAAATGATAATCAGTATTGTGGATATAATGACTAAGTGGGTAAAGGCAAATAGAACAGTTACAGTCTAATAAGTTAAGGAAATTACATTACTTCACTGTAATGCAGCCTTAAAAAACCGGGAAAAGACAACACTTATTACACCGTATTACGATATCCAAAATCAAAGACGATATATAGTCTCATGTTATCAATATAATATCGATATATTGCCCAGCTCTATAATGTATACATGTGTGAAAACATTTTAAACTGCAATCTTCTAATTGCATGCAATCTGTTTCCCCTTCATCCCATTCCCCACAAATATACTCACAAAAGGTTTTTAAATATGAGTCTTTAATTTAACTGAAGTGTGCTGGACTGTTTGCTTTCTGACATATACAACCTGCTCAACTGTACACATTCACAGCTTCCATAAAAAATACATCTTTGTATACACAGCATTTACAATATCATACAGCAGAGCTGTTGCAGGTACATCTGTGCGGATGTGTGACAAAATATTTGCAGTGTCCACAGAATACAAGCAATCCTGTCATCATACAGCAAACTTATCCCATCATAATGATCATGTTTTCACATCTCAGCATGTTTGCTCTCCCGCAGCCTGGCGCGATTCGAACATCACATCTCTGGTTATCTTTTGCAGCTGCCTGTCCCGTCTGTTCTGCCAGCGCTCACGCCGTGTCACCCACACTACTGGGCTTGTGTGACATCATTGCAGGAAGTAGTAGACGTGACAAGCCATTTCTCTTGTCCTTTACCGTCATCACAGCCTCCTGCCTCTCTTTCTCCCTCATTTCCTGCTAATGTCCATTCCACTGAATGTCGTCATAACCCACCTGCAAACACACAGAGGACAGAATAATGGTTATACATTGGCCTGAAAGCTCATTTTTAATGTTTGAGGGGAAAGCTCTGCATCTCACACTCACACACACACACACACACCTCATCATCATCAGACTCCTCGCCCTCCTCTTCCTCACTGTCGTCTGATTCGCTGTCAGGCAGCTCCCTCAGGTCAGGGTTGGTCAGTGAGTACAGTTCTTTCCGGATGTTGTCATTGTTGCGACCATATGTGAGGTGGAAGGGAGTGTGGCCTCCAGAGGTCAGGAGGTTGGGGTCTGCTCCTTTCTTCAGCAGCAGTTGGACCAGTGACAGATTCTGCTGGTCCACGGCCAGGTGCAGTGCACTGCGACCGTTACGCTGTTCCTATAGGACAGAGAGAGAGAACACAAGATCTTATTAGCGCCAGGTGGGTGCCGGTTCTCAAAATGAATTATTAATTATATACTAAATACTTAGATGTAATCCTACTATGTAATTCTATACGCCGTAAGTATACAAAGTGTTTATTTATATATATATATATATATATAGATATAGATAGAGATATAGATATAGATAGATAGAGATAGATAGATAGAGAGAGAGAGAGAGAGAGAGATATATATATATATATATATATATATATATATATATAGTGTATGTGTTTACCTTTGCATTAATGTCAGCTCCTAAAGTCACCATGTTCTCCACCAATGACAGGAAACCCTGAACTGAGGCCAGGTGGAGGCAGTTCTGACCTGCAAAAAAACATCAGTGGAAGAGTTTAAGAACTGACACCAGACCAGCATAAGTCATTGTATTCCTGCAGTTTTCTGTCCAGGATTCACAGATGGATTTCAAGTTAAAAAACATTTTTTAGCAAGAGATAAATATCGGTAAGTAAAGTATTAACTTTAATGTGGATTTATTTTATTCTGCCATGTTAATGCCATTATGGAAAGAAAAGCAGCCTTTTCATCTTATGCCAAACTCAGGATTTCATTATATATTCAAAAACGTGGTTGCCTGAACAAAATCAGCAAACCAGCCATACTTAAGTCTTAAAAAAACAGTCTATTTGGAGGCTTAGCATCTAACATCATGGACCATATAATAGATGGGTTGTCTTCAGGGTGTGATGGCCTGACTGGCTATGGCATTCCCCTTGCTTAAAGGGTTCCTTCCACCTAACCATGGTGTTCAGGGCAGCAGAAATGACTTATCGTGCCCACCATTCATCTGTTTAAATAGTAGTTAAGACCAGCAGCAGGCTGTGTGTCTCGTCTTTTTCCATACACTGAGGGTTGGGCCACCACAGAGTGGAAATTACCACCACTGCTCAAGGACATACCGTTCTAATAAAGTTGAAACATAACAATTTAGCTTACCTCTGCCTAACATTTTGTTCCCTAACACAACTGAAGCCTTTATCAGAAATGTTATAAAAAAAGTAAAAGCTCAGAATGTTCAAAGTAGGAAAAGTCAAAACCTCATCAGTTCAGGAAAGACACATTGTTCTCAAACTTCAATCTTACCATGATAGTTGCAAGCAGCCATCGCTGTGTGTAGATGCTCTGGCTGACAGTTCTGCGTCAGGACGCTGAAGCACAGCAAGTTACCGTGGCGACAGGCGATGTGAAGAGGCGTGTCCCCGCTGTCGTCCACAAGCGTGGGGTCGCAGCCGGATACCAGGAGGCGCTGACACACGTCCGCCTGGTTCGTTATTACTGCTAGGTGGAGTGGAGTCTAGGATGGAAAGAAGTTTGGAGATGTTATGTGACGACATAATGCATTAATATTTATTACTACAGCCTGGTGAATTAGTTGTTTAGATAGAGCAAGTTCACAGAAAGAAGGGGAGGCAAACAGAGATGAGAAAGATGTGACTGGGTAAATATCAATATAAATATATATATATTCTTTTTTTAAATCATCTTCTGTACCTGTCTTTGGTCATTTTGTGTGTTGAGGAAGTCTGTGTTCTTGGACAGGTCTATCATTTTTCTAATATAGTCCTTGGCCTCGTGGATGATTGCAAGGTGGAGCAGCCTATAAAGACAGAATAAAGGTAGAATCCCTGTTACAATACACAACCAAATCTATATTGTAACCATTGACACACTGTCACATGACATTTTGCAACAACAAATTCCTCTGATTGCGTTTTTGTCCTCTACATCTAACACTGTTACTTTTAAACAGTGAAAAGCTGCACAAACCTAAGGGTTACAATGCAATAGTAACTTGAAAGGCAGGAAAAATATAGAAAAGACTACAGTTTTACTTTGTGAAAAAACATCAAGCACGTGTACAAGTGTTTTATTGCAGAGATTTCAAAAATCAGCCCTGAAAAATGAGCACCCCGTGTTTGACTTATACTAATGTCCTCTGACGGAGACAACACAATAATGGTTCTTTAAAAAAAACCTGCCATCCGGGAAGTTTAATCCTTAAAGATAAACTTAAAGTGCATCCCTGGATTCTTCACGTCTTCTGCCTACGGTTACATCCAATGGGACATACAACATTTAATCTACAACATACAACTTGATAGTTTTTTTTAAGTGTAACACAGCAGCCAGTTTTACACTTCATGTAATGGGGATAATTTCCTACGAATGCCATTAGGACCCCTCTAGAAAATGTTTTTGACCCCATAAGAGATAGTTCCGGTCCGGTTGGAACTGACTATGAAGTCTGGTGTTTTTATACATCCATGATGAAGTCACGTTGTTTAAGTATAAGTATATGTTTAAATAAGACGCAATAACATTTATTATGCACGTGCCATGATAACAGTAAAATACTGTTAGTTTGAACTGTATTTCTTGGCTGGTAAATTGTGTTCTAATAAAAAAAAAAATAACATTTAGAGTCACTCTTGTTATTATCTTTGGTGTTATAATAGCAACAATACGCAGACACGTATTGCAGAAAAGAGTTTCGCCCTCAACCTCCACAGACTTTTGTGCAATTTAAAGTAGCCTACTTTACTTGTTTTTCCTTCTTCTCCCTTCACGGGAGCGCGCGTCGGTTAGACTCCTTGGCGGCGCGCCCGGGACTTTCCCAGTCTGACCCGCGGCCATAGTAGATTCCCTCCTGATAATAGCCTTTTGTTTATGTCCAACACCACCTTGTCTGTCCGCAGCTAGACCCATTATCAAACCGGACACCCGTCCTGTGTATTGTTAACACTTATGCGGCGTACTTTTATAAACCGTAATCCTAAAGTAAGCTTCAACCCGGACTAAATTAGGCCTGGGCCTGGGACATTGTAATTACAAGCTAGAGGCAGACATTCCCGCAGAAATAGATCAAATTACCTCCAAGACCTGAGCTGGGCCTACTCAGGCGATCCTGCAATCCCTAGCTATACCTTCTGAAAACTCAAATGCTTAACTCCGTAATGTTATTCCTGGTCTGACTTACGTGTCTCCGTCTTCTGTGATCTGTGTTTGCCATTCGTGCAGTTCTCCGGTTACAGCGAGATGTTGTTTGTGCTGCGGCGGCTCACATTCCACCTGGAGCCGACGGATCTCGTCCGCCACAGCCTGGTACTCCTCCTCTTTCAGCGAGTCCAAACCGCTGTCGAGCCGCTCCTCTGTCGACGGAGCTGGCTTCCCTTCTTTGGAATCCCGGCTGTAATCCATTTGGTTTAATATACTGGTCCGGTGGAGGTCCATGATGGTTTGTTATTCGGGATGATGTGCGTTTGGTTTTCTACTGTCGAAGCTGTGCAGCAGTCTGTAAATGCCCTCTGTGTGGCTGCAGCGGGGCGGAGCTAACAACTAGGTGGGGGATTTCCAGAAAACTGTCACTCAGCATACAGATTGCTGGCTCCAGGAGGGGATTTCTATTCAGACACATATAAATACACTCCTCAGTCACCAAGAGAGCAAAGTCATTTTGCAGACTTAAAATAATAATTTCTGCAGTATTTCAGTTTTTACATAAGTGAATTTTTGTAATGCACATTTCCTCAACACGTGCATTTATTTTTTAATCTATACCTCAAACTTGAAATCAGTGGTTACTTTGAAAACATTTTCCTCAGTTATTGTGCAAACTATATAGTATTTCATAAAAAATGATGCACTTCTGTCATCCTGGCCAAATGTAAGAAGAAAGGTCAACCTTAAAGCCACATGAGTGCTTCAAGAGATGCAATGTTAATTCTACAAAAAGGGGAACACTGAAGCCTAGGAAATCAGGATCATTTAAAGCACAGTAGTGTATGTATGGTTGCACACGATCTGTCATATTTAAGAGTTCCTGTAAGGGAGGGATAATTGCATGGAAAGTCCTAAAACTAAACTTACGTATGTCCATGCTGAATCACTTGTAATGTTGTTCAGTGCTTGAGCGTGTGGAAAGACCTGCATGTGGGGGGCTGCAGCGTGCACAGGAGTTTCCTCCAAAACATTTTGTGCGATTGCAACGTGATTTCAGTTTGTTTATCATACCATAAAAATAACACAATGAACACATGAACAAACCAACTGGTCTGCAGTGGAGTTTCACCTAACATGGTCAGCTGTATGTTTGTTGTTAAAGATATGTTTCCTGTGTCTTACTGTTTGGGTCTGTTTCCAATTCCAGTACATACAGGTACTAACTAATATCAGTAGAAAACCAGTTTCTTGCAAGCATTATATTAACTGTGCTTATTCATTAACATAGTAAAGTATGCCTCTACTGATTTTATACTGAAACAAGGATTATACTCCCACTCATTCTGTCACAGTGACTTTAATAACCCAGTATCATATCACTCATTCAAATCCTCTGCAGATGAAAAAAGGAAGGACTCCAATTTCTCGATAAGGCCACAAGACTTAGCGAGGCTGTGACCTATCCCTTTAAAAACAAACATCAAGTTGAACGTGATGTTCTGGAGGCCTGAGGGAAAGTCCAGGCTTGTTTTACCTCCCATTGTTCAGTTTGGTGTGACCAGTTAGACGGGGAAGCTCAGGCTTTGCTCTCAGCACATTTTTACTGTCACGTTAGCAGCTGTTGAGCAACATATTAGAACTCATGCAAAAGCATAGTGTTTAAACTAGAGAACCGTTTCTGTGCAGAATCCTGTGCACCATTAATTAGATTTAGGTATTTACCATGTTATAAAGTGTTGAACTGAGACTAATTTACTGTGCAACAATTGCATGGCTCAGTTTAAAATTGCATTCGGCGTCTGTATATCAGTTTTTGAAGCAAGAATGTAGAAAGGGAAACAAACCACACAGGCCACAGTCCCTCCCACAGTTAATTCTACATATATATTATGCACAATATCTAGCCTGCTGCTTACAATCAGCTTTGAAGGCACAGTGAAAACAATATAGAATAGAATAGAAAGCCTTTATTGTCATTATACACAAGTACACAGTACCTGTGCAATGAAATTGGAGCAATCCCTTTTCAGTGTTGACAAATAACAATAACATAAAGATAACAATATAAAATATCAAAAATATAAAGTCAAAAATATAAAGTGTAGGTAGTGCAGAGAAAGAAGAGGCGGGGGGGGGGGCGTGCGCTGGTGCACTGTTTGAACCATTTGAAATTTAGTATTTCAAGTGTATTCCAAAAATATGCCAAATCTCTACTTCAGGCTATATCATTTAACTTTCCATATGTGAATAATAGTGGTCTGTCTATGTGTTTAGTAACTTTAGAGTTTCTTTATGTCTACTTTTCAGGATAATAGGGCGGCTGTGGTTCGAGCAGTCGCCAATCGGAAGGTTGGAGTTTGATCCCTGGCCCTGCACTCCCATGTCAAAGTGTCCTTGGGCAAGACAGTTAACCCTAAGTTTCCACCAATGCTGCACCATCGCAGTGTATATGTGTGTGAGTGTTTATCTGATGAGCAAGTGGCACCTTGTATGGCAGCCTTGGCCACAGTGTGTGAGTGTGTGAATTGTGAATGGTTCCTGTACTATGTAAAAGTGCGTTGAGTAGTCGTTTTCTAGTTGACTCGTTTGAGTAATCGACTAGAAAAGCAGAATGTAAAAACAGTCCATTTAAACGAAACAGACAAACATCATTTGATAATGGCTAATCAAACCAATCTTGAGTATGACGTCTCAGTGGATAAACACTGTTAGACATTGACAGGAAAAACAATGCATCTTTTTCTGTTTAAATTCAGATATGTGTAAAGAATGCTGATATGGTTGGTTTAGTAAAATAGTTAGTAGAACTAAATCATTTTTTACTGGAAACCATTGAGATGAAACCAGTGCAACTCAGCATTATTATCGTAACCGTCACAAACATCTGATACTTAAAACAATACACAAACAAAATGATAATACATTGGACACATATCTAAGTATTGTGTAAGCTGCCTTAGACATAAAAGGAAGTAACTACACTTGCAAAAGTCAGAAATGATTCTGGATTTTTCTTTTGGGTAATCAGTGTTTTTCTGGGGTGTCTTCCAGCTGGCTTTTCTGGGCTTTTCAAAATGTAACCTGAGTCACCACCACTTTGTTGATTTCCAGTTGGTGGTTGGCTTGTGCTCTGACTGGAAAACCGGGGAAAGGTAAATTGAGATGGTGTTATCAAGTTTGCGAGAAGCTCCGTCTTCATGATTGTTCCGTCACTGTAGTTTTGGAGAAGGATTTAGTTTTAACTCGCTACAGTACATTTTCCAGCCGATCTGTGACTTCATTACGAAAGTATCATTTAAGAGGACATTGTATGTTAAAGCAACCTCTTGTGCGAACTGCTGTTAAAAGCATGTGTGTGTTTCAGTCTGTGGAGTGACCTTATGGAAGAGACTGAAGAATGACATCAAACAGAGCCATAATATCACTCTGTTCAAAAATAGATTAAAGAAATTATTACTTGACCAATACAGAAAAGAATGGACCGAAACATAGGAACATAAATGTAATGTAAAGGTATTTTTGTATATTCTTGTATTGTTGTAAGTTATTAGAAGTTCTGAAAGATTGTATGTTGTATTTGCATATGTATTTACTTGTAATAAGATGATTTTGTGAAAAGGGGGCAGGACCAAATAAGATAATTTCTTCCGCCTGCTCCTGCACAAACTAATCCTTTCATACTGTATAGATTTCTTTTTTTTCTGTTTTTCTTGTTGTTGTTGTTAAATTCTGATTGTTTGTGTTTCATTTAGTGGTTTTAATATTTTGTTTTGTCTTGCAACACTGTTGATTGTTCGAGATAAATAAAATAAATGAAATGATTATGCTGATTTTATCATACTAGTACCGTGCCCCTTCAAAATGTGTCTGTTTGAAATAGGCCTGTGGTATTGCTGCTTGAAGCTTTCTGAAGAACCATTGTACCCCAAAATTACTTACAGAAGGACCCCAAGCCTCTTATACGCAACCCCACTGTATAGCCTACTACTGACTTATGGTGTACTTCTAATTCAGAGGAAAATATACTCACTGGTACCAACTCATTTACAAATCCTTGCTGTACCTACGCTCACTGGTCACCATAGCTTCACCCACCCGCTCCCTGCGCGCTAGCAGTCACATCTCCTTGGTCACCCCAAAAGTCCACACCTCCTTTGGCCGTCACTCCTTCTAGTTCTCATCTGCAAACGATTGGAATGCACTTAAAAAAGCACTGAAAATGAAAACCCTTATCTCACTTACTGCCTTCAAAGTACGTCTGTCTGAACTCCATCATTTATGCTCAGCTCCCTCAACCCCTATTGCATTTCTGCAATCCTTTACCCCTGTCACACCCCATTGCATATTTACACAGATGCACATCTCCTGCATTGCTATTATATTCTGTGTGCCCTCTTTGCACTATACATCTGCCCTGGTATGCTCAACTGTCATTCCTCCAACCTTTGCTGTCAGTGAATTTTTGCACACAACAATCTGCACTAACTGCATATTGACTCTCTTTACTACAAGTATATATTCTGTCTATTCTGTCCGTTATAACTGACTCAACACCACTAACTAGATCACAATTTGCACTAACTTTTCATGTTTTGTTTTGTTTGGCTCCTCACTACATGTCAGCAATGTTATAGACTGCCTATTCATGTAAGCTGTTTTATTACCATATCACTTTTGCATAGCTTTCAACCTGCTTACACATCACCTTGCAACGGTTTTGTAATCTGTACTTTATGTAGCCTTTTGTATTCTATATTCCTGTATTGTATTAAACGTTAAACTGTATGTTATCCTGCACGCTTATGCTTTTCTTGGCCAGGTCGGAGAACCTGTTCTCAATGGCCTACCTGGTTAATTAAAAAAATTTAAAAGAAATGTGAGCTACAGTATTTCTTTTGAATATGCTGGAAGAAGAAAAGCTATTGGTACATAAATGTGTAACTATGCATGTTTGCGTGTGCCTTGGGAATCCCTGGGCATTCTGGATCTCAGACATGTACAACACAGAATGACTCATCATGAATCACTCAATCAACCACATACAGTAAAATACATACGGGTGAAGGGGCAAAGTGAACAATGACTCATCAAATCACATTCTGAACTTATTACTGTGCAGAGAACAGAGCATGACAGAGACACAACCCCCCCACCCCATAAACCCTAAACTACTGTGGAGCTTAACTGTTTCACCTGTTTCTTTACCAGGAAGCAGGTAACCTGCTTTTTGTCCACTTCCTGGTTCAAGTACATTTTTGCTTGTTGTTTTTAGTTCACACTCTCAATATACATCTCTCAAAATGCACATCTTAGGATATGCCAGCCTCCAAATGCATTTAAAATATATTTTAAAAAGTTTTTTTTCAGTGGTGGAATGTACCTAGGTTGAATTTCTCTAGCATTGTACTTTTTCTATATACTATACTATGACTTGTTTCGACATGTACTATAACTTTTACAACATGCTATACTATGAGTTATTTTTTAACTTTTTAGAAATACTATGCTTTTTTGACATACTATACTATACCTATACTATGACCTTTTCCGCTTTTTCTTACTTTTTTTCGACATGCCATAATATGAATTTTTTTGACTTTTTTCAACATGCTATTCTATGACTTGTTTATCACTTTTTTTGCATACCATACTATGACTTTTCTGACATGCTATACTATAATTTTTTGTACTTTTTTCGACATACTATACTATGACTTTTTTTAAGAGTTTCTTCGACATACTATGACTTTTTTAGACTTACTATACTATAACTTTTTGATTTTTTTCAACATGCTGTACTATGACTTTTACAACACACTATACTATGCCTTTTTTTTTTACCTTTGTCAATCTACAATACTATAACTTTTTTTCAACTTGTTTATGACTTATTTCAACATACTATACTATGAGTTATTTATGACATACTATACTAGGACTTTCTTGACCTGCTATACTATGACTTACTTACTTATACTATGACGACAATGACTCTTTTACGACTTTCTTCAACATACTTTTTTCGACATACTACACTATGACTTGTTTCAACATGCTGCACTAGGACTTATTTTTAACTTTTCTTCAACACATTATACTCTGCCTTTTTTTTTTTTACTTTTGTCAATCTACAATACTATGACTTTTAGTATGACATCTTAATGACTTTTTTTGACAAACCATACTATGACTTTTTTAAACTTACTAACTGACTTTTTTTCATACTATATTATAGGTTTTATTATATAATTTTTTTGGACATGGTATACTAAGACATTTCTTACTTTTTTGACATGCTATACTATGACTTTTTTTATGAGTTTTTTTATGCATGCTATACTATGATTTTTGTTTTATTTTTTTCAATAGACTATACTATGACTTTTTCCGACATGCTATATTATGACTTTTTAATGACTTTTTCGACATACCATACTTTGACTTTTTCCAACATACTAACTATGACTTTTTTTGACATACTATACTATGATTTTTTTAAAGACGTTCTTTGACATACTACAGTATAATATAACTTTTTTACTATTTTCAACATACCATTTAACGACTTTTACTGTTTTCAAAATCCTATACTGACTGTATTGCCATACTATACTTTTCAACACATTATACTGTGACTATCTCATGACTTTTTGACATTAAATCAGCACAGGTGAATTAGCTCAAATGGTAGAGGTAGATGAATGTCCACATGTTTTTACTAAATTCTGCAACTGTGTGTTGGTATCATGGGCGTAAATCTCATCTAACAGTTGGGGGGGAACAATAAACATAACATTTCTGAGGAGCAGTTTTGTCTGCCAATCGGGAGGTTGGGTGTTTGATCCCTGGCCCTGCAATTCCATGTCAAAGTGTCATTGGCAAGACACTGAACCCCTGTAGATGTACTGTAAAATGTTTAGCTGATGAGAAGGTGGCACCTTTTTTGACATACCATACTTTTACTTTTTTCAACATACTATACTATAACTTGTTTCAACATGCTGTACTATGACTTTTTCGACATACTATACTATGACTTTTTTATGAGTTTTTTCTGCATGTTATAATATGACTTTTTTCGACAAAAACTATGATTCTTTTAAGACTTTCTTCAACATACTATAATATACTTTTTTATATTCTATACAATTTTTTCAAAATACTATACAAATATTTTTTTGATTTTTTCAACATGTTGAAAAACAGTGAGTTTTTTTCTGCATGTTATACTATAATTTTTTTACTTTTTTCGACATACAATACTATGATTCTTTTAAGATTTTCTTTGACATACTATAATTTACTTTATTTATATATACAATTTTTTCAAAATACTAAGGCTTCCCTTTTGCTCAAGCTGATATTTTTCATTCCTTCTATTTTACAGCACTTTGTTGCTAAACTTGCACATTTTGATAACCCTGCACAGATTCACAGATCCAGTTATTTAGCGCTATAGTTGACCACAGACAACCAGAATCAAATGTTTATTTGCTGGAGACCGCTTCAGCTTCTGGGCGCATAGACGCCAAACCAGGCCGCCCAGACTCCACCTAACACCGTCAGGGAGATTCCCAAATCTGCAGCAATAAGTCAGCGGAGGCAGCTTGCTTTCTTTGCAGACAAGATCTCTGTCAGCAGGGGGAGTAAGAGGGCTGCTGCTTCATTTCTGCGTCATTTTAAGCTGTAGTGCGTAGTTTCTGTCACCCCCACGAGGAATTCGATATAATGACAACAACGCGGCGCGTCCACATGATACAGTTTCCGTGATCGCGCACGCGCCCCACCTCCTCCTCCTCCACGCAGTTGCTAGCCAAAGACTTTCTTTAACTGTCTATGACCAAAGACGACAGAGACGACACGGAGGATTAAAAAAAATGATGGACTGTTCCGAAGACGTAATTATCTTCACTGGAGATACTGAGCTTTGTAGCAACTCATTTGGCAATGGCATGAATGTAACAGACCTTCAATAATATCAAAAAGTTACGCACTAAAGCTTTAATAATGATAATAATAATAATAATAATAATAATAATAATAATAATAATAATAATAATAATAATAATAATAATAATAATAATAAAAACAAGCTAAAAGTACATCTGCTGATGAATACGGTTATACGGTTGAAAGTAGACCTAGAGTTAGATTTGTTTTTTCCAAACTACAATTTCCAAAGTTAACAATCAACCTAACTGAATCATCCAGTTATGGCATTTCTAAATGCGCTGGTTTGACCAGAAAACATGACACCTTCATAATAATTTTGCTACAAGTTGTCTATCTATACCACTAGGTGGCGACAGATGACCATTTTATTGAGATATGACAGCATTTTCATCACGTAAGAGCTGATCAAGCCAATGAAAATTGGATACTTAATTAAACCTTTATCCAATGTTACATTTTACCAAAACTTGAGTCCTAAAACTTAACTGCCAACACTCTAAGTATGTGAGAACACACACACACACACACACACACACACACACAGACGTAACGTAAACACAGTTCCCGTCAGTGCTAGTTAAGATGTAAACTCCAGACTGTGTTTACTGTGTAATACTGCAGTACTTAAAAAAGGTTTGTAACTGAGAAGCACTGAGACTGACTGAGATCGATAGAGTCATTTTCAACTCTAGAGTCTGGATTATCCACCTCACTGCTCTACTGCAAACACACACACACACACACACACACACACACACACACAGAGACTTTGTGTCCTACAGCCTCCTCAGACTGTCTGTGGATCCATATTTGTACAGGAAATTGACATTTTCCTGTTCTTTCTTACACCAGCCTGCCACTTTTTCCCCTAATAAGGGGTTTTATCACCGCAAAGCTCCTTGTCCCAATCCACTTTTTGGTTTATCAGTATGCAATAATTTGATTAAAAAATGTTCATCAACTTACCAGTTATCCATAATGTGTTGTCATAATGTGGAAGCAATTATGGGGGAAATAAGTAATGTGAAATAAATCACATTTTATTGCCTTTTAGGTCAAAATTATGAAAGTGCAGAAAATGAAAAATCTTTTTTTTCATTAGTTTCTCATTGTTCTGACATTCCAAACATGCCATCTATATTATGTTTTCCCCTTTTTCCTGACAGACATGGGCTTCTTTGTGAAAATGGTGAAATGACAAGGCTAAGGCTACAGTCATTCAGGTCAAGACCCCACTAACACAGAACGTTGAGGGAACGTTAGGGAACGTTAGTTTTTGGTTCTCTAAAGGTTAGTTCGAACCAAACCAAATACTAACGTTTAGGGAACGTTCCCTCGGGGTTCTAACGTTCCCTGAACGTTAAGAAAGACTGAATCTGGGTCAAGAAGGTACCTTTACCGGAGACATTAATTAGAGGCTAACATTAAAAAACAACCAAACCAAAGACCAGCTAGATTGGTGCTCAATTCGTTTTAAGTGTTGAACTCTTCACCGCCCATCTCATTTCTATTCTCATTTCTATTCCCCAGGCGGCCCTCCTCAAGCCAACAGCCCGACCCTAAATCTCGTTCTCACGCTCATCCGCCTTGATTAATTTCCAGGGAGCGACGCCGGCTGGCCGGAGCCCACTGGCCGAGCTATACACCGCCTGGCCCGCGCTGAAGGGCCGGAAAAGCCCGGGGGGAGAGGTTGGATGGATAGATGAATCTTCCCCCGATCTCTTATCAGCCAGAGCAGCTTCTAGTGGGAGGGCGGGTGTGAATAGTCCCTACTACACACACACACACAATATCAGAATCAGAATCAGGATCACCATCTTATCCTTCGCTTCACGCTGTCATTCTGTTCTGCTGGGGAGATAACGCCACGCATACACGCATGAGCAAACGCAAACACATACGCACGCAGAGGGAAAGCTAGCCTTTGCTTGAGGTATTCCCACCACAACAACAAACATTATATGACACGTCAGCCGGACGGAAAGGGTCATCAGTAGGCTACTGACTGTCAGAAAAGATCAGTTACAGAAGCTCATCACCGTTGGAACAACAGCAATATGTTATTTCACACCACATCAAGCAGCTAACTAAAATTACACCACTGCTAAACTGAAAGAAAACTCAATGAGCATATTTAATTATTGTGAATAATAATAATGCTAAATAGTTTTATGTAACAATAATGTGAATTTCTTTTTTACCTCTAAAATCAGATGTGAACCCACTTTTCGAAAATGTTAACCATATAGAAAGACTTGCAGCTGGCCTTTTATTTCAATGACCAAGTGGGCCCCTTTATCACATAAGAATCAGAGACCAACAATAAAACAATGTCATAGAATGACAATAGTCACAAAAAATATCAAATTGCATAAAATATAGTTTTTAGTTTGTACAATGTTTCCAACATTTATGTTCATGCGTGTGGGTTAGATTCCTCAAAATATGACTATAAAAGTCTCATTGGACCTCATAATTCTAGACTCGGCGTTTAAATGTGAGTGCACATTTCGTCTTCTAGTTGTTATTATAATAGATAGAAAGACATCATTTTGAAGTCATATTGGAAGTTAAACTAAACCAAATATCATTTAAAAGTTCATGGCAGTGACTAAATAACGCTTTCAATAGGTGGGCCTATGTTAAACTCTGATAATAGCCTACTAATATCATTTTGGGGGTAGCCTACACGGATGTCTGTCTCTCTCGTGCCCTCGTCACACCTGCGCGCGCTTCCTCTACCTCTCTCCTCTCTCTCTCTCTCTCACACACACACACACACACACACACACACACACACACACACACACACACACACACACACACACACACACACACACACACACACACACACACACACACACACACACTCTCCTCCCTCTCTTCTCGCCACTTCAAATCTCTACTTTAAAGTGGACTCGAGACAAGAGTTGTTGTTCTTTCCGCCTGGTGGTGCCACGCGCCGAGCATCGTCATCCTCACCATGCCTCGAGGATTCTTGGTTAAGAGAAACCGGCGATGTTCAGCGTCACACCGGTCACGAAATAACAGGAATAACAAATCTGTAACATATTACGCTGAAGTGACAAAACCGGAGGCAGTAAAGGAGAACGATGTGTTGAATGTTTCTCCGTTTGAACGGACAGATGGACTTCTCCTGGTGTCCCGCGAAGACTCAGCCGGTGTCAGAGAGGCGTGGAGCCCGCACGTGGAGTCCGCGCTGGAGGCCGAGGCGGACCGGCGAGCGCAGTTACCGGAGACCGAGCAGCAGGTGAGCGAGGTGGACGTTTTGACTCCCGATAGTGATTTCTCCTGCTTCTTCCCAGCTCCTCCTCTACCCCCACGCGACTTGACATTAACAGAGTCTTGCAGCCCAGTTAAACCGGTCGGCACGAGACTACAGGAACACCAAGAGGAAGGAGATAAGTTGTTCCCCGGGAAGTGCCTAACATCCCCCCCGGTGTCGGAGTTACCTGAGCTGCCGTTCCTGGTGAGCTCCACGCCGACCTCTGTGTCCGCTTCTATCGAGAGACTCCTTGCGAGCAGCAGCCGCCACGCATCGTCCTACGGTCACAATGACAAATATGAGCCGAATATTGGTCATGTGCACTTGTTCCCGCCACTGCCACTGATGCAGGAGCAGCATCACGCAGCGAGGAAACGCTCGTTCATTGAACAGGATCAACGCTTGAACGGCAACAGACACAACAAACAGTCCGTGGGCAACCCGTCAAAGAAACCCAAAGTAAACCGAAAACTCAACTTCGAGGATGAGGTCACGACCTCGCCGGTTTTGGGTCTGCGGATCAAGAAGGAGAGTCCCGAGCTGAGGAGACAGCGGGAGAAGTCGTCTGCTCTCAACGGGAATCAGCCGCTGGGAGAGTTCATCTGCCAACTTTGTAAAGAGGAGTACCCCGACCCTTTCTCCCTCGCGCAGCACAAGTGCTCCCGTATAGTGCGCGTGGAGTACCGGTGTCCCGAGTGCGAGAAAGTCTTCAGCTGTCCCGCCAATTTGGCATCCCACCGCCGTTGGCACAAACCTCGCCCGGTAAACAACCAAGGAGGAGAGACTCAGACAAACAAGAGCCAGCTGTTAAAAGAGGCACGAGGGCTCGTTCAGCCGGTAGAGATGGAGGGCAAAGAGAACGAGCTGCTGCGCGTGAACACCAACCAGCACCAACCAGCACGGGACAGTTCCCGCATTAGGCGCGAGCCATCTCTGCTGCTGCTCCACGGTCGGTCTCGGGACGGCCCCGAAAGCGACAACCTCGCGCCTCCTCACTATGACTCCTCGTTTCATTACCGGAACCCGGTTGAAGGCTGCCAGGACATGCAGCAGCAGGTGAGAGCGGCAGACAGCCCGCCCTCGAGCCTCCTTCTACTGAACTGCAACCCAGACGAGCGCGCGGATCTGCAACAGCAGCCGTCACTTCCGCATCCCCCTTTACAGTTTGTCCAGTCCTTACCGGAGGAGGAAGTGTACGAGTGCCGGTACTGCGGAAAGAAATTCCGCCGACAGGCCTACCTGAAGAAACACCTGGCCGCGCACGAGATGGCAGCGCGAGGGTCTCCGCCCCCATCGTCTTATGGCCAGGCGCGCGAGACCAGTGGAGGACAGAGCCAGGTGTTTCTGTGTCACCTGTGCGGCGCGCGCTTCCCGTCGGTTGAAATCAGGGACAAGCACCGTCTGTGGCACGCGATGAGGGACGAGTTAATGGCGGGAACATTGGGAGGCGGACTCAGACCAGACGTGTTCCACACGCAAGGAGACGAGAGCAACACAAGGGAATGCGAGCAGCAGCAGATCTTCCCGTGCAAGCACTGTCCGTCCACATTCTTCAGCTCCCCGGGGCTCGCGAGACACATCAACAAATCTCATCCCACAGAGAACCGGCATGTGATGCTGCTGCAGATGACCGTACGACCGTAAAACGCGCACGAGATATACAGACACACTCAAACAAGCCAACATATTGTTCAAAAGAAAATGATTAGTCATTGTTACCACGCAGAACCTATTAACTGTTGTAAAATTGTATATTGTGACTGAGGCCTGTTTTTTCAGTTGTAGTCAAAAAGCAAAACGTTATACGGTTGAGTCACTATATGCCTTTTGTCAGTAAGCATCTTTAACTTCTAAATCGTTTTTTAAAAAAAAGTCCACATATGATATATTGACACCAGAACGATGCAAACGTTGTCCATGATCATAAAAGTTGCTGTTATATATATATATATATATATATATATATATATATATATATATATATATATATATATATATATATATATGTATCCTACAGTATAGAACGCTGTCAGTAAAAAAGGAACTGTCCATGGTGCTGAAACTAAATAACGACCTACTGAAACCACAACCTCTGCCAGGGTACTGACACCATGTATCCAAAAACACACTTCTGTATTCTTCCACAGGTTATTAAGTCTTTATAACAAGCAGAATTGTAATACTACCAAAATGAGTGAAACTATTTAAAACTATTTTTTTTTAAAGGGACAATTTCATTCATTGGACAGGTGACAAATCTAACATGATTTCTTAAACTAACAGCAAGATTATTATAATGATATATTTCTTAAACTGGATGCAAATTAAATTAATTAAAGTGACCCTTAATCACAAGGGTTAATTATCCAATGTAAGTCCTTAGAGCAAAACACATTATCTCTCAATAGTCAATTGTTGTTATAAGGTAGTAATACAATCAAAAGTCAGAAATCGTTTGTCTTTCTTTCAACTCTCATTTCGAGATCTCACGTTATGCCCAGCACTCTGTAACTTATTTGACATTTAATAACAGTGACTGTTGTAGTTGTGAAAACCTGTGAGACTGGGACAGACTGGTTTGACAGAAAGGGAATTTTGATTATGACTAATTAGAGCAAGAGGGGGTTATTTTACACGGAATATACTGAAGCAATGATTGACACAAGTCTCTCTACGTGGCAGACGTTTAGACTCATGTTCAACATACTTCTGTGGTAAGCAGATTGTACTGAAGCTCAGAAGGAGCCTAGTGTGTTACATTGAGAAAGTGACCTTCCTTACCCCAAGAACTGGAGACCGAAACAATGTCCTAACTCTATTTCAAAGACTATTTCATGTACAGTGATCAATAAAAAAGAGAAAAAAATCAGATAGACCATAATATGCCTTTTATAGTAAATGTACCAGTAAGCTTCTCAGCTTGAAAATATTTTCATACAGAAATGGAACATTTAATGTTAGTACTGCTAGTAAATAAAAATGTCTTTCGTCTTTATTGATTATATACTACTGTGGATATATTTGCTAAATGCCTTCATGAAAAAAAAATCTAAAAATGTAATTGTTGGTTCAATGAAGCCTATTTTGATATGCTTGAAGTTGAATGTGAAATTTATTCTAAATGATTGTCAATAAATGTTAGGACAGTATGATTAATAGGGAGCCTTGCCCAGTCAACTCATTAATGTGAATAACACACACACACACACACACAAAGTCAAGTGGTACGAATCATTTATTGTCAAATTCCATCATCACACATTCACGCTCTCTGTGTCCAAAAGAGACATTACACGTTTACATACGACAGGTCTGACAGTAACATCGTTTGAGGAGTATTTGTGCGAGCGTGCGTGTGTGTGTGTGTGTGTGTTGTGATACAGCTGTTACATGATCAACACATGCAGTTATTATTGAACTGGTGTCATGCAGTACGTGCAGTCAGTAGTTACATACATCAGCTGAACCTGCATCCATCACAAATCTCACGTTCAGAGCATTCATTAACACAGAAGATCCAAATTTCATATGAAGGGACATTTCTGCGGCTGATATGCGGAGACAACCAAGATGTCAGATGTGTCAAAAAGGCTGACAAATACGTCATCCTTAACAATCTGATTAAAAATATCCAGACAGACACTTCTCAAGGAATTTGGTATATTATTTCTTTATAATGCTGAAAGGCTTTGGCTTGCTGCTAATCAGGGTTTCTGAGTCCACCAATCCTCAGAAGTACTTACAATCTGGAAAACAAATTTGAAATATGAACTATGTATATAAAAGCAGCATTGTGATATTTTTTATCCAAAGATTATAAAGGTACAGAGTTTAGGATGTAGCCTGAACAGGTTCAGGTTGTCAAAGTGTTTACAGGATGTAGTCAGTGACTTGCAGGTTAGCTGCATTCTACATACAGCATGTACAGATCAGTTCCAGAGTGCAGGGCGCTACTTGACTAGTGTCGCAACCAATCAATGATGCTTCAACCTCAGTAATAATAATATCTGTAACAGCAATAATTTAAGGGACAACTCAAATCTAATCTGACTTGTAATATTCACACACAAAGTAACACAACATGAATTTGATCTCATTTTACACTGACAAATTGTTAACAATTTCAACCCCATGGAGGGGTACAACAAAGTTTAACATTCCCTTTCCTTTCTACAAACAATCTATGGCGTAAATAAAAAAATTAAACAGTAACATAAAATACAGTTGTGAATAAACAAACTTTAAGCAGCGAAGCATAATGCAAACATTTTTACTCAGATCTATATATTCAAATAAAGATATTTAATGTATGTATGTTCTCTTTTACTAGGGATCAGGCCATGGGGGAAAAATTAATGGAGACATGAGGCGAACAAGCCATCATGTAAAATAAATGGAAGAATGTTTAATCCTGATAACCACAGCTGAGACCATTTATAAAAAAAAACCCTGAAGTGCATAAAAAATATAAGCCAATTTCAAACCATGTCAGTTTTATTTGAGTTGAGGTAAACTCCCGGGAGTGCTGAAATGAAGAAGTTAAATACATAAACGGTAGTGTTACATCTTTCTGGATTGTGATTACATGAGGATCCCCTCCATCCAGAACTGGAACTGGGGATGAGTCTAAATATAAGAGCGGAGTTTAAAAAAAAAAAAAAAACGTGTAAGTGATACGTGGACACCTCTTTCCTTTCTTCCCCCTCTTTGGCCACAGCTCTACAGTATCTTACCTTTACATGCTTTGCTTTTCCTCCTTTCACTACCATTAGGGTGGTGAAAATGTTTCACCAATAATAGCCAAACCTGCCACAAAAGACTCTGAGCCCAATCTGGCTGTGGTACCGAGGTTACCAACAGTAAAGAAAAGTATTTGCGCTAAAATGAAATCACCTTTAAAGAATGAAGTAAAAACTGGTTATGAAAAAGATAAATCTTAAACGTAAAGCATAAAATCTTGTAGTGTCAACCCAATTTAAGCAGATATGTGGTTTGAAGTTAAACCACAGTTTGGCTTTGGCAGCTATTGTTACATAACAGTATATACACAGCAACCATCCGCACACTGTACACATCCCTATAGATATTATGTAGCTACTATATATTTATATTTATACTCATACATATATAGATATACAGAATATATATATATAGCTAAAGGGACAAAAAGAAAAGCTGTGGTTCCTCCACAGACGATGGAGTGACACTACATACAGCAACATTCTTGTCCGGGTCAAAACACATTTTACAGTCAATAAAAAAACAAAAAAAAAAGAACAAAATAAATGCAATGAACATCAGTGCTTGTCCACATTTTACAGCAAGAGCACAAAAAAAGTCAAAACTTTATGTAACAAGTGCTTTCTCTTTGATCAGTTGCTGTTATTAATTTTCTACAAGGCGCTTTTCTGTCCTTTATGAAAGACAAATAATCCCTCCCTCATTATTACTTTACCACTGATTCTCACATGTCTTCACTCAAAGGGTCAGCTTTCAGCCCCAACAGTTCAAGGAGGGGATTTAAACAGAAAATATTTGGCTTGAGAGCGTTGCCACATCCATGACCAAAGTTTTTGTTTTATTGTTAGCAAATGAATGAATTTCTATTTACATTTTACGAGGACCACCTACAAACTTACCCCTGCCCTCATGTTTATAAGCCTAATATACTGAGAACAAAAATAGACTTTTATCTTGCTTTCCCCATGCAGCACTATAGGTGCAATCATTCAGAATTCATTCTTTTTTATATCAAAACTCATATTTTTGTCTGTACACACATGGACTGACTATAGTACAAATATACAGATTCCCCAAAGCAACGTTCAACCTCTCTGTTCTGCAGTTTGATCTCACTGAAGGAGCTCTCCAAAAAGAACAGTGTATAATGTGGCACAGATTAAACTGGAGTTTGTGCAATTTCTAACATGGCACAGATTATTCTGAACTAATACTGCACTGCTTGTTCTGCTGTTTCTACTGTGGCAAAGATCAGCATGCTGCAGCACTGACTCAACTGGTTTCTGGTGTTTTTTTTTTAGAACAAAGCCAAGGATAAATTCAGAAGCTGTGAGCATTTTCAAAATAAAGTTACAGTGTAATATAGTTTACAAAATACTATTACATGTGTTTTTGAGAGTACAACTGGGTGACAAAGCATTATGCTTTGTTGACATCATGCTTTGTAAATAAAATTCTACAGTCACACCTGACGGTAACGCTCATTACAGAGAACGCCACCCATTTTTTTTCTGTTGGAAATGAATATCTAATCATCATCTTATATAATATCATTCTAATCATAATCATCTAATCACCCATTGTCATGTTTAATTTATTTTACTATTAAGCACAACTTTAGACCATCTTTAGACATCCTTCACAGACTAAGTGTCTGATTGCTTGTTCAGTTTGGACTGGGCCATATACTCTAAAGGTCTTAAGTCTTATTGGCTGATCCAGAGGAGCGTCGCAGCTTCATGGACATGCGGCTCTTGCTAGTCCGGGGAGACATGGGAGACGCTGAGTCGCTCCCGGCCTCCCCAAGAGCCGGACTTTCTGCCCGAAGAATCTCTAGGCAGGAGCCTGAGGAAGAGGAGGAGGCAGGGGGAAGGTATGGGGTGAAGGGGAAAGTGAAGGGGATGGAGTGATGGGGGGAGGGAGAGATAAAGGAGAGGAGGGATGAGGCAAATAAGAGGAAGAAAAGGAAGAAGGGACAATAAAAAAAAATTACATCACGCCCCATGATGTTCTACAGAGCCAGACTGCACAAACCTCTACAGTTACACAGGCAGGACAGACAGAATGACGGACAGAGACAGACACAGACAGGACAAGAGACAGAAAACAGGCAATGTACTACAAAGCTCTATTAGTATTCTATACTGGGTTTCATTTTAATCCCTACTGTGTAGTTCCTAGAAAAATAGACTTTAGTTTTTAAAGATATTTTTGGGAATTTTTAGGTCTTTATTGACACGACAGCTGAAGAAATAAAAGGGGAGAGGAAAGGAGTTAACCTCTACATAAAGGCGCCCAGCTGCTCTACCAACTGAGTTATCCGGGTAGCCAGAATTTCAGTTTTAAGATGTTTCTTACCTATGAGCACCTCTGAGACTGTATGTGTAATTAAAATCTACATAAACCATCTTGTCTTGACATCATATGTTTAACACCTGCCTGTCGCTAAATATATCTGCTGGTTGGATTTAGTTTAGGCCAAGTACTGATGCTCCCTGAATATCAGCTGATTCTTCTCTGGACAGCTCTCAACAGCTGTTATTGGTGTCAGTTTTAAGAGGATGAATAGCTCCATCTAGATTTATGTTGTAACATGCTGTTGTAGTGATAATGATGGACTGGATTCATAGGGAGATTATTACTTTTGAACCTGCACTCTACAAGATTGTCTGCTAAACAGTCATAAATACTAACCTCATTTCACTAAACAGTACTGAATTAAACACTGCTGATAACTGTTTTTTTTTAAATCTGATTTACAGTTTATATTAGTTGCAATTGAGCCAAGAGCGGCTCACTTCTGGCTAAAACCTTCCATGTGAGCTGTTGGGAAACCAGACATAATTAGACTAGATAAATAAAATAAAATGATATTTAAGAACACAAGGTAAGAGACCTAAAGTGATTTTCTATCTATAAACCATACCATTCACAGCTAGCATGAAGGACCTTCTGCTTCAGACCCTTCCCCTTCACCCTGAGGAGATTAAAGCTGTCTAGTGGTTTAGGGACCATCATATACATATCATTATGCTCCTCTAGAGTAGTGGAGGAGAAGGAGAAGCCCAAGGAGGAGGAGGAGAAGACAGGAGAGGACAGAAAATTGGGGAAAGGAAACAAACGTAAAGGAGAGGAAAAAAGGAGAGGGCGGTTGGTAATAAAAAGAGGCAAGAAGACAAAAGCCGGGAGGATACGGAAAAGATTGAAAAAGAGAAAATATAACAAAAGACATGATAAGGAAAGACAATTAAAAAGAGGAAAAGGAGAAAAGAGAAAGTAAAAAAAGGAGAGGACAAAGGAGCAGTTTAGGAATGTGAAGGAGGGGTGGTTAGAAAAAGAAAGAAAACAGAAAAAATGAATCAAAACAAAGAATAAGAAGCTGCTACACATTAAAAGAAAAACAACTGAATACACTCAACAGACAGAATGGAAAGACAACACAAAAAGTCGGACGACACAAAACACTTCCGTACAACAAGTAGACATACATATCCATACATACATGCACATATATACACATACACACACACACACACACACATATATATATATATATATATATATATATATAAATACACACACATACATACATACATACATACATATATACATATATATATATATATATATATATATATATAAAAAAACATATTATAATGAATACATCTCAACTACATTATATGCATTCTTAACTTTGCTTATCCCCACCACTAAGATACTTATTTCAAATGTAACAATACATATGAGACTACTGAAGAAGAAACACAACTTTAATGTTAGTTTAAAGTTAGACATTCAATGTGTGTTTGTGTGCACAGTCCGACAACATATCAAAACCAGGTAGAGAGGAGCGGACAAAAGGTTTGAGGTAAAGTTTCACCAGGTCAGTGTGACATCGCAGGTTAACAGAAACAAACAGGAAAATGACTGAGTGAGTGAACAGACAAAAGAGCAGAAATCTCACATTGTTTTAAAAAGGATATCTCACTTTCATCATGCCCGAGTGTAGTTTGGTGTGAAGCACATCAAGTCACACATGGTGTTAAATAAACTGGAGGCATTTTAAAGGTGCTAATATGTAAGTGCTTTATTTACAGCTTTTTCTGCTGCCGCTGAGGGACTAAAAAAGAAAATCTGTTAATGCAGCTTTAAAATAATCATTGCAATGACAGCATTTAAAAAAAAAAAAAAAAAAGCTAATTTAGATCAACAAGGGCCATTGCTTGTGGGCTGGTTGTTAAAGTCTAGATGACAATTAGCTAGGAAATAAACCTGATCAGTGGGAAAAGGACGGGACTAACAATGCAGATTGTGCTTTAAGATTACAAGTCACATGTGGTTGGGTTGGCTCAATGGGTAGAGCAGGCGCACATTTACTTCAATGTTTATGCCTCAAAGCAGAGGTCCAGGGTTCAAATCCGACCTGTGTCGATTTCCTGCATGTCTTGCCTGTCTTTCTCACCTAGCTGTTCTATCAAATAAAGGAGAAAACGTCAAAAAATTAAAAATAACTTACATAATGAAACCGAGTTGATTTCTGAGCTCAAGAAAATGACTCTTTTCTTAATCCCTCACCTAGCAAACTAGACTGAATCATACCAAACAACACCCGCAGATTAGATGAAAATGACACTTCCTTTTAATTAGTTGAGAACTAGAAACACATGCAGACCTGCTTAAACTGTGGAAAACACAGAGGAGAAAACAGACAAATCAAGAAAACACAATATGGTGGAGGAATCGAGGAAAGCAGAGGTTAGGCTGAAATGTCAGTTGGAAAAGCCAATCAGAACGAGGCGAGTCATGTGACCAGGCTTACCTTTTAGCTATAGGCAAGTGAGACATTACGATCTAAAGGAAGGGGGGAACAAACAGAAAATAAAAAAAATAAAAAAAAATGAATAAAAAAATAACATGAAAAAAAGAATGGAGGGAAAGGCAAATAAAAAGAAAAAACAGAAAAATATTAAACAAATAAACAAAACAGGTGAAATTAAAATTAAAAAAAAAAACAGAAAGAGAGAAGAATATTTGATCATTGTGCTGTTAAGGGAGGGGAACCTGTAAGTTAATATTGGGAGAGGGAGATATAGATAAGGGGAAGGGGGGCTGTAAATTTATTTCAGAGCACAGGATTATTATGCTGTCGAGATTGTCAAAACATACAATCTAACTTTGGAAATGATTTACATAATAGGACTCGGAATTAGGCAAATTGAGACGTATTGAAATCTCTATCTTGTTTTCTGACTAACGTTTGGATCCTGTGTTCTGAAATGACATTTGGGGCTGAACAACATACGGACAACCCATTACAGTGCAAAATACTTCTGAGGATTTCAGTACCACACAATATTCTAAATGGGAAAATATCTCAGGTTGTGTTAAATGTTATTCAGCCTCAAAGCAGGTTGATTATTATTGTACAGTTATTAATATTTTTTTGACACAATAGCTGGTGGGATGAAGAAAAGTTGGACAAAAAAACCAGTCATGCCTCTGCTTGACCAGTAAGAAACAAAGCATCATGTCACAGTTTTCCTACAAACATTTACATCAATAAACTGATATATATGTAGGCCTTCGTCACACAGCTGCTGCTTCATGTACCTCTTTATAAAGTGTGTTGGCTTAGCTGCAGAATTAAATTATTGTAAATAACTGCAGCATTGAATAATTTGATTATGTGTGAGTCAAAGGACAGTACACTATTTTTAAATTACACCTAACCAGACACATTACAGACAAAGATTATTAGTATCCGTCTAATAAACTTAACAGGATACATATGAGAGTCATACAGTAGAATATAACTCCCATAAGCATGCCTGGCATCTCTACGGCTACAGTTAATTCCTCAGAGATGCTCTGGAGACAGAAGAAGGCTGAAAAAAAGCTTTGGACAGAAAACAGAACTCATCAGATAAAAGATTGTGAATCAGACTGTGAGCTGCCAGTGTGTGTGTGTGCATGTGTGTGTGTGTGTGTGTGTGTGTGTGTGTGTGTGAGAGTTTGGGGCAGCTCTGTCATAAAAAGGCACAGAAAGAGAGAGATGCTGCTTGTTTGGTTGTTTACAATGCAGCATTAGGACTTAATGAGGAAAAAGCAAAAAGCTGTAAAGCTTAGAGATGTTGGAATACCATTTTTCACAATACAGACTGAGTTGTGCAAAACACAAATATAACTTTCTTTTATTATTAGTTTGCAAGTCAGTCCTATGGGAAAAAGTAAATTTTTTTTCTGTCTAAATTATGTGGTATTAGATAGACAAAGACTCATGTACTTGCCATTCCCAGCTTTTTAGGCTAGATATTGGAACAACTCTAGTATAGTACAGTTAACTTGCCTTTGTTTTTAGAGTTACATCCTTAAATCTTTGGGAGTAAATTATTGGAGAATAAATCTATGTAAACTTATCCACAAAAAATTAATATCCCAAAATATAGGATAGGTCAGGGTACACACAAGTATTCAGTCATAGTTTGTTTATTATGCATATTTTAATGTCATTTGCCTTCAGTCCTAAATTCTCCCAAGGATTTGTGGCAAGGGACTAGAAATAGCAAGAAATGTAAGAAGTGTGTGCATTTGGCCACCAGCAGTTGCATTACTGACCGGTTCTGTCAAAGCCTGCAACCAAAGTTTTGATTGACAGGTGCTGCTGTTGTGGTGGTGTAATATTTGTCTGGTTACTGTATACTACGCAGAGCAAAAGGTTGTGTCTTACCTGTGTCAGAGGGCAGGTGTGTGCAGGGTGCTGGACTGTAGACTCGAGCGGCGTAATCCTCGAACGTGGTCGGCTCCTGGTGGTGCTGGACAATGGTTTCTAGGTACCGGGCTCGCTCCTCATAGCTGAGGTCAAAGGTCAAGGCCAAACAAACAAACTAAAAATACACAGATACCAAGAGAACATGAAAGGAGCAAAACAATGGAAAAAGTAATAAATAATAGATAATAATATAATAAAGTAACAGAATTGAAAGGAAAATACTGTGACAAAACTGAAATGGATACTGTAGTATAAGTAAAGTAAATATAAAACAAGGAAAAAAGAAAACCTAATGAAATAAAATAAGGAAGTAGCATTTTTCAGATAAAACACAAGCCAGTTAAGTCTACATACCTAGTTTTCAATGAATCTACTAAAAAAAAAAGGAAACCAAAGCCCTTTTATCACCTGCTATTACAGCCTTCAGCGATTCAAAAGAGAGGTGCAGGGATTCAGAAGACTGAAAACTGTCCATTTATTAGAGGTAATCTCATTGATAGAATGACATTTACCCTCTCTTCCTTAGTCCTACTCATTCATCCAACCATAATGACAGCCATATGCAGCAGTTATTGTCTCTTGGACACACACACACACACACACACACACACACACACACACACACACACACACACACACACACACACACACACACACACACACACACGCACGCACAACTTGGTCCCATCATCTCCAAATAGTATTATCATTTGCTCAGTGAGCTCCAATAACCGAGGATTTCAATGAGTGTGTGTGTGTATTTGGTAAGAGTGGTTGTGAACAGGCACAATGTGTGTATGTAAGTGCATGTGTCCCTGTTTTAGTGTGTGATGGGATTAGGCCAATGAATCTTCAGAATGAAAAAAAATGTGTATTTGTGTGTGTGTGTGTGTGTGTGTGTGTGTTGGGCGGCGTGCGTTGTGAATGGGTCAGCCGTCTGTAATAGCTCCCATGGGTTTTCTATTGGGTTAGAGAGCTGGTCTATGGGCCTCAGAAGGAGAAAGATTCAGGTCTAATGGTAACTGATCCAGTTAGAGACAATGATAATAACAACAATATGGCTCCTTTAAAGTGGAGGGACAGACTGTGCTGGCAGAATTAAAGAAAAAGGAGGAGGGTGAGGTGGTGGTGGTGGTGGTGGTGGGGGTGGGGATGAGTAGAAAAAGCTGGCAAAGCAGAGAGGGAGAATCTTTAATAAACTTTGGACGGATGACGCACCTAAAAATGTTTGAAATCTGCCATACTGGATTTCACAGGGAACTTCCAAGGGCTTTTAGATGTAAAAATATTAGTTATTCAAATGCTTGCTGTCAAAGGCAAAAAATGAAAGGGCACCAGTCAGAGAAGAAACAAAGGAGGGGGACGGATGAAGGCTAGAGGTGGAAAGAAAGCAAGATGCTGAGGGAGGACGAGAACTTGTAAAAAGACAGGAAGGAAATAGCATGGGTGAAAAGGAAGAAGGGTGAGAATCCTCCAGCAAGTCACAGTAGAGGTGAAAGGGGAGGACAGCGGGTGAGACAAGGGAAGAAAGGATATTTAAGTAGCAATATGATGTGGTGAGTGTGTGTGTCTCCCATAGAGAGCTGAGAGAAACGCAGCAATCACACACACAGAGCGTCAAGCCAGTGTCTCTCGCACCAAGTCTCTACGTGATCTCACCGTTTGCCTTTTCCCGCTCCCCTGCATCACACTCAGGAGAATGATATTGTGTGTGTGTGTGTGGTGTGAGAGAGGGGGAGAGATGTGTGGATGGTATGCAATTAAGACCAAAAACTAATACTTGTTCCTTCAAACAAGACAAAATTAGTTTTATATGTTTAAATAGTGTGTGGTTGTATGATGAAGCAGCAGCTAGGGAAACTGATTTTTAGAAATGCACTGCTTTATAAGAAGGCCACTGTTTCATTATTTCTAAGAAGGTGAAAAGGTTTAAATGACACCTGCAGGAAAGAAAGAAGTCTACAAAGGCAGGAGAAAACTGAAAGGAGGAAAGACGAGAAGACTGAGAAATAAATACATTGTACCACTGCTGAGATAAATGAAAGGAAAATTATTTACTTTTCTTTACTCTTCCTCCGTTTGCCTCCTTTATATCTCTTTCTCCCTTTCTTCCTCTCAGTGTGACCTCGCTGCCGGCGGCCTTATGTCACAGTGTCACAAACACCAGCTCCCGACTTGGAGGGAGCAATATATGGTGAGAGATGGATGCATTTTTAATGCAAAACATTTTCATAAGCAGCACCCACAGGTGTTTTCAATTACTCTGTTTAATTAGACAGGTGGACGTCTTCTGGGAATTGCCTTAGGCCTCCAAACTCTATACACTAATAACAATATGCCTTATTTACAGAAAACATTTTGACATGCAAGCACAGGTGTTAATAATACGATTAATGATAGCTGGGTTCCATTAAGCTGCTTGAGTTTCAGGCTCCTGGTATTGTGGGTGCTGGCTCGCTGTCACACTGCCATGTCTTACTGGGACACTTGAATAGAACAGAGCCATTGTTAATGTTATTAGGAACACCTGTGCTTTTCCTACTATGACACGTGTGCTGTGTGACAAAGGTGTAAATGGTGTAAATTGTTCTTCATGTGAAAAAATGGGTACAAGGAACTCCTTTCCATCTACAAAAAGTGAAGCACTGCATTGTGGGATAGTTAGCAGACTGTTAATGCCAAGGACACAACTTCTTTTTCTTTCCAAAGTTGAAATGTTTGATGGCACTATATAAAGCATAAATTTGAAAAGTGGAGCGGAGAGCCGAGTCGCGCACGCTTCTGGGATGCGCCGTGGCGTAGCTGGTGGATTATCAAATATTGCCTTAAACGACCTTGATTGCGCAGAAGCGCCTGGTGGAAATTAGGGGTTCCTTTTAAAGAGGATGTATAGTAACCTATGTTTATCTTCCTCTTGGTGCTAACTGGTCTTTGGCATTACTTTTGTGCATTTAATTTCCCAAACAGCACATGTTCATCTTTGTGCTCACTATCTCTGTTGATTACATTTCTGATACAGGGAGTATGCAGGTGCCAGCAGATAACAATGCTTATGCTATTCTACAAACTTTTTTCTATTAATTCAAAGCAACTTTTTGTGATTGAGTGTTCAAACCACAAAGGCTAGCTCACTGAGCATTTTCAAAAATAAATTGAAGACTTTTCTTTTTAATGTGGTGTTTATTTTATTTAAAAACTTTTTTACGGACACCAAATATGTTTTTTGTGAAGCATTTTGTGGTGCATCTTGGCATGAAATTATTATTACTACTTTTAAAACATAGAAACTAATGAGGTCAAAGAAAATAAGACTTGCATTGCGTTCACACATCTCTGCCTTCATCCATCCCTGCATCCAAATGGCAGTTGCCGCTATGACATCTACTGTAATTGAATTTCAGATGGCTTCTCTTATTAAGTCATTAGCAGAATAATATCTCTCTTTCAAAGAGAGAAAAGCAAAGAAAGAGGGAACATTATAAGGGGAGGAAGAGGAAAAGGTTGGTGAGGGAGAAAAAAGAAACGCAGAGCAGCAAAAGGCAGACAAGATAGAGGAGAGAGGGGGCGGATAAAAAGGCTCTTTTGTATCGAATCAGAAACTCATTTTCTTGTGCATGGCTGAAAAGAGAGGAGAGTGCAGTGTTCGTGCCTTCTCCAGCTCTCTCTCACCCCTTTTCGCTCCCTCTCTCTCTCTCCCGCAGCGCAGTTCATTGTGGCGGTGTTCGACTCCTGCGATCACTTGAGACTGAGGGAGACTGGAGGAGAGGAGGCGAGGGGAGGAGAAAGGGAGCTTGTTAGCGCATACGGAGCTGGGCCCACCGCTGGGATGTGTGTGTGTAGGCTGATGTTTGTATGGAGAATTGTGTGTCTGTACGTAGAATACGGTGTGAATATGCTATATACATATAGCTGAGAATCTTCAATACCACCGTTTTTATGATCTAAATGGGATAATTTATATTTGATTATAATTGTTATTTACAAATTGACACTGAACATTAATATATGGGGTTTTAATTTACAGTTTATGTAAATGTTTTTATTATAAAAGCAGGTCAAGATGCTATCTAAATATTGTGAAAGTATTAAAACCAGGGATGGAATGAAAATCTGTGTGTCAGGGAAAAGTCCAACCAATGGCACAAAATAAGTCTAACAAAGCAATATTAACAGTCAACAGCAGGGGGCGCTAATACAATTACTAATGTTTTACGTGTTAAAAAAATAAAACAAAAAAAGCGATATTAACAGCCAACAGTAGGGGGCGCTAATCCGATCACTTTCATGCTACGTGTAAAAAAAAAAAAAAAAGTATGTGATTGGTCCCCAGCCGGAGACGCAGATATGTAACGGGAGTAGGTTAGGACAGAAAAATTTACAGTTTTCCAGCCTGAGCTGCAGGGCGAAATCAAATTGCTGGCAGAATGAATAGCAGAAAACTTAATGATAAAAGGTGGATGGGGAAAAGTAAACGAAAAGAGGGCCAAGTCTCTCGAGACTGATGCAGCAAAATGCAAAAAGCTCACCGAGCTGTCATGAGGACAGACAGCAGAGTTAACTTCACATCAGCAAGAGGTACTGGTAAGCACCAGGAGCAGGACACTAATTAGATAAATAGGCTGCCTTTATCCCTAAATTAGCGAATTGCATAGTCGGCTATCAACATGGGTGTGCATCATGATTATGAAAATTACCGCCCCATTTTGTGCCGTCAAACTTAATGTGTTTAATCATTTCTGTTTGGTTAATTTGCAACATTAAACGTGTTAGAAATGAATCGTGATTTCACTTGGTTGTATATGAGAGGTTGTAGTGAGCTCAGTGTTTCTGCTAGGATGAAGACTATGGTATTGAATTAAACGGGAAAACATCAGGCATGCACTGGTACCATTTTCAATATGCTAACAAACAGGGAAGGCGGCTAAATAATTCACCAAATGTAACCAAATGTTTAACTGAGAGTGCAGTTTCTCCTTGTCTTTCATATTTGCGTTTACTATTGTGAAACTGGCAAAGACCTGTTGGTTGTTTGTGAAGGCTTCACAGACACAAATGATGGGGCCTAGTCATTTTCATCATTTCACAGCCATAATGTGAATCAAAAGTGTAATATTAAATAAACAACATATTTAATAGGTTATTCAATGCTAATTCTTTTACACAAATCAACCGGATTATATCGAATAATAATAATAGCTGTAATAATCTATGTTTAAAATAATTTGTTTATTCAGGTTGAAGATAGTTAGGTATTGGCCTACAATATATCTAATCCCCATGTTCAAGTACAGCAGTAGCGTACTTTATCTCTGAAAGTGTTGTCAGAAAAGCGTACTAAACTCACTTAAATAAGTTAAAGAATAAGCATTATTCAACTTCCCTACCCTTTTGCACTCAGGCCCTAAGCCCACTGGTTCCTTCTGAAGATGTAAAATGTCTTTAAAAACACATCACAATATATATTTGTTTAGTTTTTTAAATGCAAGACAAACTTAACAAATGTTACTCACAAAGGGAAAAAACCAAGGATTTGTTTTGGACTATTTTGAGCTGCAAATTAATAGACATTTGGTGCTTGAAAAGTATATTTATTAGATTCACTCAAAATAAACTACAGCTCCCATGTACATAGTAATAAAAGGAAGGATAAGGGAACATGTCACCCAGTGCAATGAGGCTCTTTGATGGGTTTGGCTAGTTTTTCACTGGCAATCCAGCCCTATGGCACAGGTGAATAAGCTATATCAGGCTTTGGATACACAGCAGCTTTGTAGTAGTCCATTTGGCATATTACTAGCCTTATTGTTTGACCATTGGTGTTGCAATGGACACTACTGTATTACAAGTTAAAACAAAAAAGAAACTACAGAATGACAAATTTAAAGCTTTGCATGTGGCTCCAAATGGCATGTTGTCAGCTGAATGTACACAGTTCTCTCGTGCTCACAAGGCTAGCTGGTCTGCTTTATATTGAAACATACCAAAGCGATAAGAGAGTTAGAGGAGCCAACACTGACGGGTCCAGCTTTCATTTAACAGTGTTCACTCACTGCTATTCAGATTTTCCCATAATGTTGAACAGTTTCGTTTTGCCAGACATGTGAACAAATCCCACCGCAATTCAACTGGGTTATGATACACCAACATCTCTATGAGCGTGAAGTAGGACAAACAATCCTGTTGTAGCAACCACTTTGTGTGATTGTGAATGTAAACAAAGCCAAACTTGTATGTTACAACATTCTATGATGAAGCTTGAACATCTGTTTTCAAAGGTAAAACAATTATGTTAAAGGGTCACCAAGACAACTTCTGTCCATTTTCTATAGCTTGTTTTTCTATAGCTTGTCTACAAGATACCTCTTTTCACACATATACACTAAAACACAAACACACAGTATCTCACTCTGCATCTCACATACAAACACCCACCCTATCTGTCCTCTCCACCCTAGGCATTGGAACAGACAACAGAGAGAAAGACATCAGAGGGATAATACAATTGGAAAAGCTTTACAGCGTGTAATGATAAACCTGTGTGTCTGTGTGTGTGTGTGTGTCCATGCCCAAAGGAAAAAGCTAATGGGTTTATATCTTTCTGCGATAGCAATGATATGAAGGCTTTGTGATCTTATTAAGAGTGTGTGTGTGTGTGTGTCCATGTACGCCAAAGATGAGGCCAGAGATAGGTTAGTTTAATGCACTACAAAATGTTAGGGGCCAATGTGCATGGAAACCATCCACCCACCCACAAGAAGAAAAACAGACCTGATACATTAATTGGCCCCTTGTCACCCCACTATTTCACCTTTGTGCACACACAAATGTCAAAGAGAGAAATACACACAAACACACCCTCCTCCCAGTGACTGCTGGATAGCCCTAAAGCTGCCAGCGCAATTCCAAGCTTTATTTAACACACACACACACACACACACACACACACACACACACACACACACACACGCACACACACACACACACACACCTGTTGGTGAATGTCACAGAGGCCATAATAATAATTCTCTGATTAAGGAGATGGATCTTGTTCTTATCTGCAGGCTCTAACAACAGTTGGACAATATTCATCCTCCGCCCACACATATGAATCCTTAATATGGATATGAGAAGTGACACAAAAGTATTTGCTGACATCCCTGGTGTTTTGTACAGATGTTGTGTCTTGTTTTATACTTGTTAGTGAACACATACAGTATTTAAATAGAAAAATAAATTTTATACAATCACCAAATAAGAATTAAACAATTATACACTGTACCGTTTGAGAGAAACAGGTAAAAGAGCAAACATACCAATATGTCCAGGTCAGATGTCTAAGGTTACATACACAGCTATAAAAAAAGACGAAAAAAAAAAATATAATACTATATCTTTACAATAGTAAAACTTCTTACTGTTTTTCAAAAAGTAATGGAGGTGAAAGCAATGGAAACACATTCATTAGTATTTAGAGATGATGCAGATATCCAATGTGATGAAGACCCGCATGATGCTGGAGAGAGGCAGGATTAGTCAAACTATTCTTTCTTACTGTTAGTTTTTTCCAGTAATCCATAAATTACTAGAGACAAAATACTATATTGAAGCAAACTGCTGATTTTCATTTCTTCTTGTTTACCTTGCATACAAATTGGTATATTATAAAATCTATATCTTTTCTTTAAAGAAACTATTGAGTAGTGTTAGTAAGATACTTCAATTGTTCTAAATGTAAAGATGAGAAAGTTTGTAATGTCTGTATTGGTGTTTGATGCTAGTGTTTTTACTCTCAGTGTGTTCTGAGTGACAGTAATAATGTGGATAAAAGGTTTCAACATTTTTTTGGTCACACTGAACACACCGGCTGGGGTAAACTGTAACACTTATTAGCTGTTTGTAAATGTGTGTCATCAATTATGTCTTTAAATAGCTACTCGCAGCCTCTGAAGACCCAACTCCTCTTTCTGTCTTTTCAAGCTTATGACACAGAGTTAGCTGTACTGCATTCGGCCATGGTTGTGATCATCCGATTGACAATCCACGCTGAATCTTAAACACCTTGTCACATAAAATACTTACAATCACATACTGCCATGAAGTGCATTCACATATTTACAACCACATCCACACACACAAATACACACACACACTACAGATTAGCTTGTTTACCAGTCAGAGGGGGGTCTGCTCCATCAAAGGTGTGATCAAGCCACTGATGGCTACAACTCATGTGTCTGCACAGCTCTTGGTGACAAGGCATGTATGTGTGCACACACAAACACACAAAGTCATTACATGGATCATATATTTTGGAAATTAGAGCAAAAGAAAACTATTATAGAAAATGAGTAATATCTAAATTAATAGTTCTCACAAACCAGCTTTGATAATTCAGGCCTCAGACCTATCTATGAACTCTGCCAGTCAGACATCTACTGTATGTGTGTATGTTGGTGAATGCCCAAAACACTTTACTGCTACACTGACTAAAAACATCAGTACTTTTTGCTTGTGTGACAAACACTCCTGTGAGTAGTCATTGTGAGTCCAGGAGTATTGTCTAAAAATGTCCTATGAGAAGCACACAGTTTTATATTTTAATCAATGTAATCAATAGCCTGTCGATGGTATACCATAGGTCTTCTGTCCAACTATACACTTTAGCTGCTGTTCAGCCTTCCCACACCTGTTTTCCTTTTTTCTTGAAGAATTTTTCATCACTTTGTTGAGTGATTTATAACAAACAGAAATCCACATAATCGCAGACTAACCGGTGTATAATACAATTATGCAGATGTTACACAGCATCAAACACCATTGTGCTTAATGTGTACTTGTGAAACAGACTGAGATCTTGAAAAAGCATCTCACACACAAACCACACTCGCACACATTTCCCCAAGGAGAAGTGGGAGAGATTAGCCGTGACCCCTCCTCTTCACCCTTTTCTTTTAATTTCCTCTATCTGCCCGACAGGAAACAATTAACCACAATCACCTCCCCCTCTGCACACATTCCTGTTCTTACCGTCAATAACACGCAAACCCTAAACCTAATCATATTTTAAAGCATCAAATACCACTCAACAAGCGGTCCTGATTTGCTGATAATTTTTTCAGAAGGTGTCTTGTGTGAATTTATGTTTCTTCATTATTCACATAAAAAATAAAATATAATATTAGTATAATAATGCATATTTTTTGAGATATTTCAAAGAAATTTCAACCACCTGCATCAGCAGTTGTAATTAATATCACTGATTTGTTAATTGCACAATTACATCAAATGCAGCAGGATGTAACTCGAAGACAAGCAGTAGCGCAGCTTTCTTTGAAGTCAAACAACGCGCTCTTTCCACGGCTGATGGGTGTAGTAGAGCTCAGGGGAGGTTAAGGATAACATGACCCCATTTCAGCATCAGCAATAACAAAATGTCTTCAATTTGTAAGGTTTTGCCCTCACCTTTCTACCACGGTGAGGAACACACACTCCTTGTCACACACAGACAGATTGTAGCCTTAGTGGGACAATAGGCTCTATTGTGGGAGCTGGCAAAGAGAAGCCAGGCAGGCCGCAAGGCGTTTGGCTGCTCTCGGTGCATGTGTGTGTGTGTGTGTGTGTGTGAGAGAGTGTGTGTGTGTGGATATGGGGGATAATAGCGCTACATGGCCAGAGCTGCCATCATTTCACTGGGAACAGAGTGTGAAAAAGAGGGAAAGGCAGTCACACACACACACACACACACACACACACACACACACACACACACACACACACACACACACACACACACACAAAATCGCTATCACACTGAGCCATATGCTGACCCCAGCCTCAGTGCAGCTATCTTTGCCAATCAACTACTGGGGGGGATGTCCGCACACACACGTACAACCACAAGCTCTAATCCTTGAGAGTGAAATATATCCACATGCAACATCAACACCATTAAATACAGTGTAAATTAAGTGATATACACTTAAAGATTCATGCACACAAACTTGCTGGAACTTGTGTGTGTGTGTTTGTGTAGCAGCTTAGTGTCTCTCCAACATTGTTCCCCAGAACCACAATCATCCAGGAGCAGATGGAGGACGGCCACGGTTTGCTCTTTCTCTCTCTCTCTCTCACACACACACACACACACACACACACACACACACACACACACACACACACACACTTTAGTAAGTAGTAGATTTATGTTCACATGAATAGAAAACTTTGCTGCATTAAGGACCACTTTCAATCAAGGCCATAATAACTGTGGTCCAATTTAGAAAAGAAACTCCTATTTTTCCCAATGCTTATTTAATCATATTGTTAATCATTTACTACCTATGATTAGTCTATTATGTTATCAACTGTGCTTTGAAATTCCATACACTAAATGCGTTAGGTCATCTCTTAATACTTACTTCACGATTTACATTTTGTAACACCCTTAATTCGGACATACGGTAAGTCTTTAGAAACGGCTCACAAATCTACTCACGTGTGAAAAGTTGGGGACTATTTTTAGCTGCAGATAAATACATGTATGTGTGTTTATAGTAATGAAGGAACAGGTCATCCAGTGCAACAGTGTGGCTCCCTGATGTGTTTTTAATAGTTTCTGGACAACAATAGAGATCTATAGCACAGAGGAAAAAGATATATCAGAAGATATATCCGTCTTTAGAACTAAATTAGTACTGTTAGTCACTGTTGGTTTTGGTCTTTTCATGCAAATTGTTGACATAAAAAATATTGAATTATCATCTTATTCTTCAAACATAAAAATATGATGAAATAGCACATTCAATATCAAAAATCTAAATCAAGGCAGAGTCTATCAGTCTATCAGTCCCCTTAATGCACTTTTTTAGGTACAAAGTCAAAATATACCATTTTTCTGATATGATCCATGCGCAGTTATAGGTTCAATTGAAAAACTGGTGTGTGAAGATAGTGAGGCCTATATGGAGAAGGGCAGTATGTGTGTATGTATGTGTGCTGGGGAGTCTTGGATAGCTTTTCTTGCTGCATTGAGCTGATATGTGAGATAGAGCTGTGCTTACACTCAGCTGCCCCAGCAGCCTGGCACTCTGTGTGATTGAGCGTGTGTGTTGCTGGATGGCTCTAGTCATGGTGAATGAAAGATCAGAGAGAGAGAGAAGGCAGATGGACCGCCCTGAGGGCCAGGAGACAGAGAGAGGGAGGGATGGAGGAAGACAGACAGACAAGAGATAGACAGAAAAATAGAGAAAAATGCCAGTTAACCACTGACACACTTAACCCTGCCAGCCTTCTTTCCATCTCTCTTCCCAATTTGCTTCTGTGTCAGCCCCTCTTTGAGAATAGTTTTATTTTACAACAGAAAAATCAAAAAAAGAAACCATTGTATTTAGCAATAAAGCTGCACCTCCATTGCTGCTCCTGTACTACATGCCTATATTGCTTTATTACCGTTTTCAGCTTGGTTTGTCTTTTTGTTGGTCTGTCTGTCTGTCTGTCTGTCTGTCTGTCTGTCTGTCTGTCGGAAGAATTACGGAGAAACTACTGGCCATATTTTCATAAATCATTTTGGAGCAGATCAGAATCAAGGTATAGATACAGAAATCATTTTCCCTTTAAAATTGTGACATAAGCTGCTGGCCAAACTGGTGGGGTAAGGGAGTGCACGGCAACGATCTTCATAGCGTTAAAATCAGAAAACAATTACACTAAAAAAAGTATGAACTGAATACTAAATCTAATGTACATAGCCTATGTCATAATTTACGTCTCCCGAAGAGAAACAAGTATCACTCTCTCCCCCGCCTTTGGCTGCTGCGCTCTGTGTGTGTGTGTGTGTGTGTGTGTGTGTATATGAGAGAGACGGCTGGCCAGCTTGTGGAGTTTAACTCTAAAAAGACAGTTAACCACAGGTTCCCGTTGATCTTATAATGGACTTGTGTTGTGATATTTAACCAAACAATCCATCAACGGCAAAATAAAAGTCTCTAATTTACGAGACGGGTCTGAGAGA